>RYFJ01000080.1:0-102495 GCA_003991445.1 Oryza meyeriana var. granulata | reverse complement strand
TGTAGATCCGAGTTCAGACTTGAGGTTTTTTTTGCGTGCAAGGGTAACAACCAAAATTATTCCCCTAGATACATAAATTTCTAATTGGAATCAAGTTTATTTGCCGGTAGATTGAATTAATTTTCATCCATAGGCTGAAAATAGTTTATAAAACGAAATATGGTATTAATGCTATTAGGATCAAATTTTATGGTCTAAGTTTCGTTCGATATCTTTATTACTGGCATGGTTTCCTATAATTCGGGTAAGCCAATTTTAGAGAAATTTGCAAAAACAGTGCCTGTCGACCCTGGTCCAAAAATATACCGCAGTAAATTGTCTTCTAAATTTGAGTATGGTAGAAGAAGAATTGGATTTTTTCCCCAAACACGAATGTTGTAGATCTAGTGGTAGATTATAATTACTGTAATTATCTATATTAATATAAAACTATATATTTTTTTCTACGTCTATCCAGAAAGTATATACATAATGTTTTCTGGCTGTTAGATCCTTCCATCTAACGGCCCACCTCGCAGTTAGTAATAGCGCTGCAATTAGCAGTGCAATTAACAGTCCGTTCCAATCGCGCTCCCCCCGCACACCGCCCCACTCCGCGTCTCCACGGCCGCGCCGTGCCGGGAACCGCCTCGCCCTCCGCGTCTCCCCGGCCGTGCCGCGCCGGGAACCACCGCGCCTTCCGCCCCCCTCCACGCCGGTGGCGGCTTCCTCCCCTCCGCTCCGTCGCGCGAGCACCAGCAGGCTTCCTCCCCTTCCCTCGGCGTCTCCACGGCCGGGAACCGCCGCGCCCTCCGGCCCCCCGCCACGCCGGTGGCCCTCCGGGCTCCCGCCGCGCCGGTGGCCCCTCCCCTCCGCGTCTCCACGGCCTCCCCTCCGCGCCGGGAACCGCCGCGCCGCCGGACTGCGCCGGGGTGGCCCCTCCCGGCTGCGCCTCGGCGCCCTCTCCGCGCCCTCCAGGCCACCGGCGTGGCGAAAGGTTAGCACTCAAAAAATGTCCACTCTCTTGCTGACCATCGGGAATTTTCATCTTCCTTGAAATTGACCTCCTGATTGATTTAGAACCAACTAACACAGTGAAATCAGAACATGGTGCTAGGACTGATGGCACTTGTGATGGTATTAGCCGAGTCAGTATTGTAATATAGGAGATTTAAACTACCCAATATTAACATGAGATATAGTTTTGCATTAGAAAACAGAGGGAGTAGAGCTGACTATCCTAAGCAATCAAAGCAAGCTATGGTACGAAATTTTCCAAAGACTTACCTAATCGGAAGACCAGGGACTATGTGTTCAACTGCATGGTCCCAACTCCCAACTGCCAATGCAAATTTAGCTCCAAGTTCTTTCCATTGGGTTTGGTCCTATGGTCACCAAATTTGTTGGGCGAGTAGTTTGTGCAAAATACAAAACACAATTGTTTTACCAAGATTTGAAATATTTCAATCCGGCACATCATCAGTCAGAAATTACCCTTCTTATGTCCTCTAACCCCTTCTAGAAACTAGAGTAAAATCAAATAAATAAAAAATACCATGTAAATTCTCTCCCTTTCAATGAAACTATCAGAAAAACGTAATTGCTTAATCTGCAGACAGCCCTTGGACAGTACTATGCTGAGTGAAGCCAAGGTGATTTAAATCTTTGAACTTTTCATTCTTCAAGATTTAATGTTTTTATTGCGAATTGTCTGCTTGATTTTGGTCCTGACATATATGTTTATGTTATTATGTAGGAACGGCTTGGAGGTGATTTAGCTTTGGCCAGAGAAGAATTGGCTAAATTGTCAGAGTCATTGAAGGTACATAGTAGAAGTTCATCTTCCCTTATACTATATACATGCTTGAGCAAGCGTTTGTTTACTTTGCTGATTGTGATTACCATTTGTGAATATCACTTGACCTTCTTCTGTTACATTATCTGAGTTATAACGGTGTTGCCTTGTACAAGAGAACATGCATTGAGCGCACATAATTTGTCTAGGAATATGTGTCATACTGCCCAAAGCTACTGTTTTAAAATAATATTGCTAAAGCTATTATTTTTATGCAGGTGGCAAATCAAGCAATTGAAATTTCGAGAAGAGAAAAGGAAGAGGTAGCTGCCAAGCTTTCACAAGTGGAGGGGATGTTGGCAGATGGGAAGCGCTCCATGCAGAAGCTTGAGGATGACAATTCCAGATTACGGCGAGCACTGGAACAAAGCATGACAACACTCAATAGGATGTCACTCGATTCAGATAATTCTGTTGACCGGTGTGGAATATTCTTTGGTCCTTCCGCTTATTTAATGATTTTAGGTGATTGATACAACCTGCTACCTATTTAATGGGCATAACATAACCATTTGCAAAAGCTGAAGCATTTTTTATTTTTAAGTTTTGTTGACCATGTTTTCTGCTGAATGTTCCCATTTTTCCTTGTTATGCACCCTGTATTTATATGCTCATTTGTGCCTGCACTTTCTTGCGATCTACTGTACTGACCTACATGACATATATATCAAATGAATAAAACAAAAAATTCTTGCAGGCGCATTGTGATCAAACTACTGGTCACTTACTTTCAACGGAATCACAGCAAAGAGGTGCTTGGCTCCTTCAAATTGTTTATGGTGTCTTGAACTTCTTAACTAAAAATTCTTATCAAATAACAATATGTCTTATGTCCAGGTTTTGGATCTTATGGTTCGCATGCTTGGCTTCTCTGAGGAAGACAAGCAAAGGATTGGTTTTGCACAAAGTAATGCTGGCAAGGGCGTTGTCCGTGGTGTTTTGGGTCTTCCAGGACGATTAGTTGGAGGCATTGTTGGCGGAAATTCAGCAGGCAAACCTACTCAAGCATCTCAGGATAACCAGGTGTGATCTCTTTGTGCATTACACTAATGTCTTGCTTCCATCATGATAATTTTTTAAGGCATGATATCTCTGAAGTTCAGTAGCTATGTCAAAAAACTTCAGAAGTACATTATCTGTTAACCTGGGTTTTATTTTCCTGTACTCTTAAGGTTAAATACATGGTGTAATGTTAATTGGTTATTTTGTTGTGGTTGTTAATAACATCAAATTAAGATAGATACAAAGCTATGGCCAGAGGTGCCTTCAAGAAGCTAATACTTTTTTTGTACTTACAGGTTTGTTAGACTACAAGGAAAGTATTGACAGCTACAGGATATGGTCCTGATCAGTTATTCAGTGTGGCATATGCTTACAAAAGTAATATATACTGCTAGCTTCTGTTAAAGTAATTTATACTGCTAGCTTCTGTTAGGCTTTTACATTTCACTTTCATTTTGTTGGCATCTTCTGAACGGGTATTTTTTTCCCTTTTCGCAGGTAGTTGGCTGAAGCATGCAAATAGATTCTGATACTATTCCAGGAATAGGTAATCATACATACAGTGTATGTTCCCGTCCGGTTGAAAGAAAGCATGTGATATTTGTTTAATTAATTAAGGACATGTTGTTGGTTGTGAAATTATGATTGGGTAGCATTATTATTTTTTTATGATTTATCTGATTGATTTTTTTGTTAGTTCTATAAATAATCTTCGAAAAATATGTTCAGTTGGTATTCTTGGGAAGTGAAAGACATGATATCCTACAAGAATGTCATGTATTACGGTTTTACTTACCCGTTATGAGAGAGCATAAATTTTTTGAAATTTTATATTATTAATGATTTGATTTAATCTTTTAAGAAATTGGACTGTTGGACCATAATTTGAAATGTTATTTTCTTCCCTACTTTTACATCTAAATTATCAGGATTCGTATTCCCGTTCTTAACATTTAAGGTGTGTGCAACACAATACACCATTAAATTTGGGCATTTTCGTTCAAAAGTAAACTTTCTGCCAGGTCAGATAGATTTGCGATGGCCCTTTGCCTCTGTCTGTATTCATTATTATACTTTTACCCTTTACACTGTGTACTAGCCCCTGTCATTGTTCTTATCAAATAGAGAAATATTATGGTTTACTTCTCACATCTAAATGTATATGATTCCTTTCGTAGCAATATGTATTGCATAATGCAATTAATTACCTACATTTTGCCATGTATAAAGACTGTTTAGTGCAGTTTGCCTCATGAAATATTTTCAAATTTAAAGGACTAACAACAAATCTTCTGTGGGTAGTCGCATCGTAACATCTAAAGCCATTAGTACTGCCCAACTTTTTGGTAGTTCATTTTTTCCTCCTGTTATTGTTAAAGGCTGAAAAGGCATTTTTTGCAGGGGAGCTGACAAGGATTATGTGTGATAGAGTTAATAAATATTAGTCTTGAAAAAAAATACAGAAAAATTATATATGGTGTGCATTAATTGGTATTTTATGTTTGCAGATCCAGTGAAGAGATTAAGAAGGTTAGGTCATCTTGGGTCTTTTGACAGAAGAATTTAGCTCATTTGTAATTGTTTTTAGTATCATCCGCTCTTCCAAACAGCCAACGTCATAAATAACAATTAACTATTCAGTTTGCGTAGGAATTACTTATATATAGTACTGCTGAAGCTGCAAATTTGGTCGGAATTCTACAGGGTTTGAAGTTAGCCTGTACATGCCATAAAACAAAGTTTTTGCATCCCATACAGCATGTCACTGAGATATATTCCTACATATTGTTGGTGCTGTGCAACTGTTTCCATGATTGTCATGCTGCCACAAATTGATTGCACATTTCTGTAAATGGCTGAAACAATCTGTTTTGATTTTGATTTCGATTTAGTTGCTTGCCCGTATCACTGTTTCAGAATTTGTCTTGCACTTTGTCCAGTATATATGAAGTTTATCTGAAAGTTAATCGGTTCCATACCAATTTCAGTATTCTATTGGTTTCTTATAGCATGCAAATGTTGCTGTAAAAGTACCATTAACTCCAATAGAATCTTCATATATGATACATTGTATTTAAATCCCTTCATGATCTCATTTGGATCCCTTACACGCAGCAAAGCGCGTGCCTATTACTAGTTGGCTCAAATAAGTTAGTTACCTAAGAAGATATAAATTGTTTTGACTAATCTTATTTACTTGGCTTGGGAGGTGAAGGAGGTTTAGGAGCATGGGTTGCTTGTACATGGGAGACAAAGATTTTGATTGGCATTGGGTGTTGACTACTGAGGTGCATCACTTGGCTAGTAATCCTATTTTTCCCTGCATTATTTTGTTTATTACATATAAAGTTCTAGAGATTTCAGATGCAATGAGTGGTGTGCCAAGTAGTGGTGTGAATAGCAAGCCTTGGACACCATACTTGATAGTGTATGACAATATGAGAGGAACAGGAAATGGAGTGCACGCAGACATATGATCATGGTGTGTGAGAGTGCAGCTTATGATGATCACCACTAAGGCAAGTTTTTGTTTTTCTTGCCACCCTTTTTAGGTACTTAAAGGCTAATATTTATGCATGTCAAATATTTAGTGGAAGCGTAGAAACTGGTAAGAGGATAATGTCTATTGTTTGCCCAAATGGTCAAGGTTTGTTCTGTCTATATTATCATCTCTTGACAATAATTTCTAATACCTTGTGACACTGTATGCTTCTGTTGGGGGCAAGAAGCCATTATGCCTCAATGTCCTCAAGTCTAATTATACTGCGTGTTTTCTCTTGGACAACTTAGAGCTTAATTGTTGGCAGATTCTCACCTGCTAGCATTACTTACACGGCATTTGAATCTTTCCCGATTGCCATGAGCACATGGACTAAGGAAATCACCTGGCCACCCCTGTTTTGCTTCCGACAGTATTTATTCATTCCTTCCCCAATGTCATATGTATTCAACAATCCTATTAGGCATTTTCAGAAAATTAAACGCCTATTAGTTATTCAAACCATGCATAACTACCTTATTTGTTGGTTAGATAACATCTGGCATGATGAAGATCTTGATGTGCCTTACCAAAGTTCCTGTGCAAATTTACACCCAGGTGAAGTGAATTCCCCTTTTACTTTGGTATGTGTTTCTGTTGTTCAAAATTAATATTAACATCACCATATGCGTGTACAGGACATGTAGTAGATTTGAAGAAAATAACAAAACATCTTAATTCTGAAATTTCAGACAAACCTCCAAAGATTTAAATTTGGAAAAGTTGCAACCAAAGATAATGATCAATCCTTGGTTTTAGAGCGATGAGTAGATTTATCACCAATGTTGTATTATAGTTTGTTTTCAGCATTTGGAAATTTTCTCCTAATTATCAGCACCATGTAACTGAAACTTCTATTGTAGAGAGCTCAACCACTTATCCATTTTATATGCGACAGAATATCTTTTCCTTTTTTACCCCTGCAACTACCCTTATTATGTTCATTCAACTGTTGTCTAAAAGAAATTTTGCTACATCCTGTTCAGTATCTAGCAAGAATTGCCAATGTTTCCTTGGTTTCTTTAGTGCAGGCTCCAGTCCTTGATGGAAGAAATCGTGCTGCTACAACCCTACAACATGTAAGTCATGATCTAGCAAGGAGTGGTTCGGCGTGGTTAAATATATTAAGGCACCTATTCTTCAGTGTTTTTCCTTTTCAGTGATCGTGGTTGATATGTATTAGTTATTTCCTTAATTTCTTTTCGAATAACATATTTATTTAAATGTTATTCTATGCTTAATTAAAAACACTTCGTGCTTCAGGATTGATAGCAGCCTTAACAAAGATGGGTGGATTTTCATATCACTGTTACAATGCAGCCATGTTTATTCTAGGTAAAAATTCATCATAACTGTGTAAAAACGAAGCAACATAAGGTTCCTCTTTTTTCATCATTCATCTCTGATGCAACTGTAGTTGTACATAAACTGCAGCAAAGCCAATGTGGAATAGTTTTTAGTGAAGCCATTGCAGAACGATTTTCTCTAGCTTCGCATCCTATAAGTATGGAAACAATGTTTCTTCTATAAGTTTTTTTGGATCTTTAGTGTGAACATCGCAAAGCTTTGACATATGAGTTGGAATTTGCCTATGAAACTATGCTTTACTAAATCTTATGAACTTCCTTTATTAAGTTACTGGGAATTTGTGTTGGATTATCAATTCTGAGCGACTGAGCCCATTGTGGACATGCCAAGCTGTTGATGTGGCCCCATTGTGGTGGATGAAATTACTGATTGACTAAAGCGCTTGACTTCCACGAGAAGTACACCTTGTGTATCTATATGGTGTTGTTGTTGAGATAAAGGGATAATACTATGAGTTTTTTTTGTTTATCCATGGAATTATATCTTTTTGTTGTCTTATTTTATTTTCATCACTACCTTTACTTTCTCCTTTTCAGTTTGTTCCTGGTATGCAAATATTGACATGGTGTAAGTGATTTAGTAGGAATTGCTTCATGAAGTAGGTAAATCAGTTTACTTTACACGGAACCTTATGCTTGGTTCTAATGTTGTCAGATTTAGATACTCACCCACTGTTTAATTAAGCAAATTGGTAGTGAACAAGGCCTTTGTGTGTTCTTTAAAAAGAGCAGTGTTTATTATGCTGAACGCATCCTTCTAGAATGAATAGAATTGATTTTTTCATTGTCATTAGTGGTAGAGAATATAGATTCTAATGCTTCTTGAATTTTCTCCCATTCTCTTTGATGTTTTCAGGGTTTTCAGCTCTGGCAGTGATGTCAACGAGTAGCCAGATGCCTATACACATGCATAATCAGGTACCGAAGGAAGCTATTATGTAGATGGTGGACTCCTTTGTTTTTTTTTCATTAGATACTGTCCATAGTGGGGCTCTTGACCGTATGGACATAATCTCTTGATTTGAGCTTTTTAAATATTTATCAAGGTATGAAAAATTATATATTTGTTGTACCGTTGTCTATTTTGTATTTTCACAGTAAGTTTACAAGAGGGAGTTAGTGTGTTTTTGTGTGCTGTGTGATACATATTATGAGAAAACATAATAAACTTTTATTGTGAATGCAAGTTTACCATGATATATAATATAGAAAACGTGTGTTGTACGTACCCGATTACTAGTAGCAGTATTGGTAGCTAGCTCGCGTCGCAGGCGCCGGCCCGAGGTATCGCATGCGTGAACAGCGCGTCCGGCGGCGAAGCCGGTGGCGGAGCGTGACCCCTTCTCGGAGCGCGCGCGGGCGAGGAGGAAGGGCACACTGTCACCACCACCGCACCACCGACAAGGGGCCACGTAGCGCCGGCGCCCGCCCGTGTGCCGCGCGCGCTGCCGACCGGCGGAAGGTAGTATTCCTGAAACTGAAAAGCGAGAGCTGCTGCAACAGCCGAAGCGCCGGGACGATTAATCTGCGTTCGGTTAGGGAATTTTTTTTATTTTTATATTTTTTAAAAAATATTTACAAAAGTATATTTTCTTTCGAAATTTTACAAAAATATACTCGCAACGCTGAGGGCGTTTTGAATGACGTGATAGACGGCATCGGCCGAGCTAGCCGTCTGTAATTTTACAGGCAGCACCCTCACTGCCCTCTCTGCCCTCTAGGAGGACGGCAAGGGAGCCACCTGCAAAATGCCCGACCTGCGGGGCTGTCGCTTTTGCGGGCGGCCCTCTTCCCGTCCTCCTAGAGGGCTGTTTTTTCCTGACCAGGGGGCTGCCTGTAAAATGGCTGGCTCCGCGGTTGGCCCATTTTGCAGGCGGCCCTCTTGCCGCCCCCTGGGAGGACAGTTTTTGGCTAGCTAGGGGGCTGCCTGCATAAATGGCGGCTCCCTGGCTACTGAGACAGGGTGCCGCTTGCAAAAGTGTTAAAAATCGTCTTGTGGGAGGAAGATTTTTTGCTGGCTTAGTATAAAACTCCCTCCCAGTCTCTGAAAAGTTTATAAAATTTCCAAAAATAACAGAAAAAAGAGAGCTGAGAGGAAAGGCGAACGAAAGCGGCGAAGCCTTGCCGGTTTGCGGATTCGTCTGCAGGTAAAGTCTATTGTCCCTTTGTAATTTCTATTTGTATTCAGGAATTGATGTAGTATTGTACTAATTACGTGTATCGTAGTATATGAAAATAAGTTGTTACACTCATAGATCTGTAGTTATTTAGTTAACCTATTAGACGACATAATTTTTTGTAGAGATGATAGTTATAAAATGTCGATTACACGGTATTAGATGTGATGAGAATGTTGGTACCTAGTTTAACTCTATTTTTCCATCAATAGAGATGTCAAATAAGGTGATATTTCAGTTATTTCACGGGCAAGGGAATGTTAGGTATGGTCCACAGGGTGTAGATATATCGGAGTTCAGTTCAACGGCTAAGGGCATTAATAGACCAGCTGAGAAAAGTTTCGGGTCAGTATACAATTGGTTGATATGAGGCTTCCGAATCGACCCCTAGATCAATGCAATAACCGTGTATGTTGTAGTCAGTCATGTAATTGAAGGTTTTTTTGGGAACTGATACCGGCAGATTGCACTGCCACTTGAAGATGGTACATGGAGAATGCATTCCAACATAGTTGGCCACTTGTCATACTTGTGTCGGTGTACGAGAAGGATAACATTGTTGCAATGGCCGTATAAGATGATGAGGGTCCAAGTGCGACAGGATATGATGCCGAAACAATGGAGGAAAATGAAGGAGTGAATGAAGAAAATAGATAGCCAACAGGTGTGGTAGATGAGGGAGAGCTAATCGACTCCATCGATAAGGAAATGGATAGAGAAGATGCTGATAACGAGCATACAGAGGATGATGAATCGTCCGATGAGGACAATATAATGCCTGCAGAATGGACTAACGAGGATTTCTTCGGACTTATTATCTCCAAGCGGCATTATGTGCCATGGTAATACAAGGAGAACGAGGTCATCTATGAGGCTAAGTATGTATACATAGAGGATTTGAAGGAGGCAGTGAAACAATGGGCGGTGTCACTTCAGAGGAAGTTCTGGGTCGTGAAGTCAAGCAAGTCGGTGTATAAAGTGAAGTGCGTGAAGGATGGGTGTCCATAGCAGGTGCAGCGTTCAAGGGTAAATGGAAGGATTATTGACAAGTTTCAATCGTGACCGAACATTCATGTCACTTATAAGGGGTCGAGAAATACCATAGAAACATAATATCTGCATTTATTGCAACAGAGATATACTCCCACGTTATGAACAATCTAGGGTACGAACCAAGGTCAATCGTTAGACATATTGAGGAGAAATTCAAGTACACAATTAGCTATGCGAAGGCATGGAGGGCAAAACAGAAGATTTTGGAGATGAGGTTTGGCACATTTGAAGCATCGTATGATAATTTGCCTCGACTTTTAGCCTACATTCTTCAGAGTAACCTGGAGACTTATTACGACCTGAAAACTTTCCCATCAATTGACCATGGTAACCAAAGTATGTTGCAACGGGTATTCTTTGCATTAGGTGCTTGCATTCAGGCCTTTGTGCATTGTCATCCCGTCCTCTACATTGATGGGACATTTCTGACCGAAAAGTACACAGGACAGATATTGACAGTAATTATAGTTGACGGCAACAACTAAGTTCTACCGGTGGCTTTTGCTTTTGTTGAGAGCGAGAACACTAATAGCTGATACTGGTTTCTAGAACCGGTTAAGTCTGCAGTTGTACGGATGAGGCTAGACGTATGCCTAATACATGACCGTCACGCCGGTTTGCTGCGGGCAATTGAGGAATTGAGGGATGGATGTGCTGATAAGGGATACCCACCAAGATGGTCCGATGTTCGAAGTAGATGTTGCATGCATCATATGGGTGCTAATTTCTACAAGCAGTTTAAGAACAAGCACCTTATGGATCTTTTCAAAAGGCTGTGCGCCTAGAATCAAGAGAAGAAATTCAATGAGTTTTGGAAGAGGTTGGATGAGCTGACGTCTAAATAAACAGAGGAGCAATCCAAGAGGGCTACCCTTGTAGGGAATGAGGCTCCACAAGCTCTTAGACTTCTACCAAGTGATGGACCTTGTATCAGAAGAAGGTCGGCATCGTCAATTAGGAAATTTTTGGAGTGAATTGAGAATGAGCCAAAGGAGAAATGAGCCTTGTTGTTTGACAAAGATAGTTCTCGATTTGGCATAATGACCAAAAATTTGGCAGAGGTTTACAATTGGATCATACGTGATGTTCGAGGGCTCCCACTTGTTGGCATTATTGAATTTATCTTGCATGTCACATGCACGTTGTCGAAGGATGAAACCTCGACGGCGGGAGGTCTGGAGACCCCCCTTTGAGATTCGGCCAGGGGAGTAGTTCTCAGGCGAATACGGCGTACAGTGGATGATGAGTCGATGGAAGGATTGGCAACACAAAGGAGACAGGATGAAGTAGACAGGTTCGGGCCGCTCGGAGGCGTAATACCCTACTCCTGTGTGTATGCTATGTGGAGATGAATATGGTATAACTGTTACAAGGTGAGCTCAACCGCCTGCCGGCGCTGAAGGAGAAGAACAGAACGAGAGTGGCATCTAGAGAGCGAGAGCCAGAGAGCCCTCAGTGGTTGCTCATCCTGAAGCTTGCTTGTCTTTGCTCGTCGGCTTGGATCCTCCTTTATAGGATTAGGGGAGTCCACAGTGCCGAGATAGCTGAGAGAGCTAGCTACCATCTGCCTTTGTCGCTCGTACGCACGCCGCCGCCTGCCGCGCCGCGCCGGAGGGACGTCTAGTCGCCGCTGTCCGCCTGCTGAGGACGGCTGTGCAGAGCACATCTGGTCGTCTTGCCACCCGGCTGCCGCGGGCGGCTGTCTGGTCATCTTGTCACCTGGCTGCTGCGGGCGGCTGTCGGGTCTGCCTTGGCAGAGCCTGTCTCCGCCGCCGGAACCAGGTGGGCCTGGGGGCGACACCCGGGCACGGAGCTCCCCGGGACCGGGGACGAGACCCGGGCCCGAGGGCGAGATGGGACCCGGGCACGGGGGCGAGACCCGGGCCCGAGCTAGACGGGACCCGGGCACGGGGGTGAGAGGATGGCGCCCCGGAGGCAAGGCACGGGCCCGAGGCCAATGACGCCCCGGGGCCAAAACCGATGGAGACGACGCCCCAGGCTCGGGGCCAATTGGAGGTGGCGCCCCGGGAGCGAGGCCCGGGGCCGAGGATGGCGCCCCGGGGACGGGCCCGGGCCGATGGCGAGATGGCCCCCCGGGGGCGAGGCCTATGCCGCCTAGATCCGGGCGGTGCTCGGGCCTCGGGCGCTCAGCGGGACGACGACCGTAGGTGGCCGCCGCTTGTGCAGATTGTGGCCCCGGGGAACTGACGTGGACGAAGACCCACGCGTCCCCGGCGACTGTGGGGACCCCAGTCCCGTTTCGCCGACAGTGGCCCCTGTCCCTGTTGCTCGGCCGGGACCTGCTCCGGGCAGGAACAGGGCCACATCTTGAAGAAACGAGGGGATGCGGGGTGCTCCTGGTTCGTCACGAGCTGGTGGAGCTTGGCGACTTGCTGCGCTCACTTGTCGGCCGGGAACAGATATGGGCCCGGGACCCGGGGTCCCGGAGGTAATGCGGTAGATATGTGCTCGGGACCCGGGGGCCCGGGCTCGAAATATGGAAGGAATAGGGACGACCTCTCCGGACTTGCACTCGCGAAGGCGACGCTGTCCGAGTAACCGCGCCCCGTTTGATTGTGAAAATGTTGAGGAAGTCGCGGTGGTTCGCGAGGAGGCGCGGGAAGCCGTGGCCGAGACCGCTGCAACGGAGGCAGGGTTCCTCGACCGAGGCGAGGACCTTGAGGAGCCGATGTCTAGCGAGGAGATGTGGGGCCCACCTGGGATTGCCGGTGGCCCAAAAGGCGAAAAATGTTGCCCCGGCGGCCGTTGTCCTGGTCGCCACCTTCCTGGAGTTGCGCGGACCCTGGACGGACCGGGGGCGCCGTCGCGGTTACTGCATGTGTGGCAATGAGCCTGGAGGCCGCGGCGGCCGTGCCGGAGCGGGCTGTCGTTGGACTGGCTGATGTTTCTGCTGCCGAAGAAGAGGGGAATGCCAAGGCCCAGACGTCTTCCGCGAGGAGGGAGCGGGCCCTGGTAGTTTTCGCTGCCCGGCAAAAAGGAGCGGCGCGCGGACGCGCAACGCTCCACTTCGCGCTGGAGCAGATGGCGGTCGCTGCCGGCCAAGTGCATGTGGCAGCCTGTCGAGACCAGCGGGAGTCCGCCCGGGTCCGGGCGGATCTTCGAGAGCGGACGGGCAGCGATCGCGACGGTGATGCAACAGCTCACCGCCCGTACAGTCGCCACTGGGACCTTTGTGGCGACCCAGCGATCGGACCGTCCTCCCACGGATCGGACCATCCGAATCCAGACAATCCGTAGAAGGCCGACTGGAGATTAAGGCGGCAGAGGGGCGCGGCGTCCAACTGAAGGGCGCCGCCAAGTCCGCCGCCAACGAAGCCTCCCGCGCTCGGTCCGAGATGGAGGCGCGGGAGAAGAAAACATCCTCCCGAGAAGATCGCGTCTTGGCCCAAGAGGCCGGGCTCGCGGCCCGGAAGCGTGAGATCCTTGCATGCGAGCCGGCGGTGAAGGCCGCCGAGTCCTGGTCGGTGGAGATGGAGCGGGAGGCCGAGGCCTCCCGGAAGCGCGCGGCCGACTTCAAGGCCGTGGCCGACGCCGCAGCCACGGTGGCGAGGTTCTTCGAGCGGGAGGAGCGCTTCGAGGATCTGGGGACCGACGAGTCCGACGAAGACGCCGGTCCCCTTCCGACGTCGCCCGGGGTCCGGTCCGATGGAGACGAGCGACCTCCCCTCGTGCGACGACATCTCCGGGCCTCCGCTCGTGCTTGCGCTTCCGATTTTGCCTGTCTTGTACAAAGAGAGATATTTGTATATGTATGTAATCATGTTTATATTTTCGTACCTTGGTTTATTGTGTTGTTCGGAGGTTGCTTGTATTTGGGGCCCCGTGTCCGGGAGCGTCGAGTACCGAGCGTCATCCGACAGCGAGATCCAGCAGGTGCGGACAACCGTTGGGCCTAAGGCCCCTGTCCGGGCCCTAGTGCAGCCGCCTGCCCCGAGAGCTCGGTCCCCAGGGGCAGCAAACGCGACGGTTGAAGGCCCCGGGAACCCGGTCCCCGGGGGCGTGAGCAATCCGGACGCGAGCCTTGCGGAGCGACGAAGTCCGTAGGTTTGGCCCCTTCCGTCTTCCGGATCCGGGGGCCCTCCGTGCCCCCGGGCGTCATTGGCCCAGGGAACGCTGCGATGCCGCGGGGACAGACTTGACCGTGCATGGGTCTGCCTGGCATCGGAGCATTCGGCGCCTCGGCGGTTGCCGGGGAGGAGCCGGCCAGGCCGGGCTCCGCAGCCCGCGTCGAGGTTCGGAAAGCCTGCCTAAAACCTGCCGGGGATTGGTCTAATGACGAACTATGAGAGCATCCGGTTCGTTCCTTCGTCCATCCCATGCTACGAGCCGTGGCGTCAATCACCTCCCGAAGGCGTTCTCGTGGTCGCGCCCGTATGGCGGCTGGGTTTTGCGCATAACCCAGCCGCCGTACTGGCGCGGCCCGATGGTACCCCCAGGGGGTGAGACTGCCGCGAACACAACACACGGAAAAAGACGAGAGGAACGAGACCGGGAAGGATATTAAAAACGCTGCTTATGTAAAGTGTATATACCTGGGGCCCCGGCCAGCGCTGAGATTTTAGAGAAATCCGGCGCTGGCCCGGGCTCACCGCAACTTACAGGATGTTTATACAGATAGATTTGTGAAGATGCTTGATGTGCCTAAGGATGGAGCTCGGACTCGCTTCCCTCGCGAGCCACGAGACTGGGGAGAGGCATGTGCTCGGGACCCGGGGGCCCCGGCTATCATACGGAGGATATGTGTCTGGGACCCGGGGGCCCCGGACTGAAATATGGTTTGATATAAGCCGGGTTCTGGGGACCCGGGCTTGAATATGGAATGTGAGACGACCTTCCGGACGCGACCTCGCCGGGGCGGCGCTGTCCGGGCTTCGCGCCCTATCCCGAGCGCCACGTTCCTAGGCTTGGGCTTCTCTCGGTGTCAGGCCCGGGGCGCGGATTCGGGAATCCGTGCCTCGGCTCGAATATGTGCCCGGGACCCTGGGCCTCGAACTGAAATATGGTTTGTTATATATGGTCGATATGTGCCCAGGCACGGGGGCCCGGGTAAGGATATGGATCATACCGGGACGACTTCCCCGGACCTGCCCTTGCCGAGGCGAAGCTGTTCGGGTACTCGCGCCCTGTTGAAGCTGTTCCGGCTCGGGAGTGGGGTTCGGACCGTCCGCCTAAGGGTCGGACCGTCCGAGGCGCTTCGATCGGATCGTCCGCCGAGGGATCAGACCGTCCGAACCGCCTCGATCGCGCTTGGAACGCTAAGGTTCCTGCCGGAAGTACTTGACCTGCTTGGCCAAGCTTTGGACGGCACGGCACTCCGTGAGATCGTGCGAATCCGTCTCGTGGACGGTGCACCACTTCCGGACCG
Source organism: Oryza meyeriana var. granulata (assembly GCA_003991445.1). Lineage (NCBI taxonomy): Eukaryota > Viridiplantae > Streptophyta > Magnoliopsida > Poales > Poaceae > Oryza > Oryza meyeriana. The sequence continues at coordinate 87,137 of RYFJ01000080.1, read as the reverse complement.
CTGCCAGCGGAGACGGCGCACGTGCAGCCCTTTGCCGCTTGCCGCTGTTGTCGTCCTCGCGGGTGTCGTCGGCTCGGGGAGCGCCCATACCAGTCCAGGCGAAGTGCTCGGCGGCCGCCTTGTCCTCCTGGCGTTTCCTCCTGTCCCGACGTGACGCGGAGCGTGAGGACTCCTCCTCGGGGCCCTTGTCAGGGGTCTCCGGGCGTGTCCTATTCCACGCCCGGGCCTCCTCCTTGCGGACGCAGAGGTCGGCGAGGCTGAACAGCTCGGCCGCGGTCTGGACGTCGCGAGTGCCTAGCTTCTCGAGCATGCGCTTGTCCCGCACGCCTGAGCGAAAAGCGTGGATGACTGTGTGAGGAGTGATGTGGGGGATAGTGTTACCGACCTGGCTGAAGCACTGCAGAAAACTCCTCAGCGACTCGCCCCTGCCCTGACGCAGTGCGTGGAGGTCCACCTCGGTCCCAGGGCGCGGGAAAGTGCCCTGGAAGTTCGCCACGAACTGGTGGCAGAGATTCTCCCACGAGTAAATCGAACCTTCGGGGAGGTTCATCATCCAGGAGCGAGCCTGGGCCTTGAGGGCGACGGGGAAGTAGTTCGCCATCACCTTCTCGTCGCCGCCAGCCGCCTGGATGGCAGTAGTGTAGAGCTGTAGGTATTCTGCAGGGTCGATGGAGCCGTCGTACTTCTCCGGCAAGCTGGGCCGGAACTTGGCCGGCCAGCGTACTTGCCGGAGGCCTGGGGAGAGCGCCAGGCAACCCGAGCCGCCGTACAGAGCAGGCTCGGGCGATGGGTGACGGTTCCCCGTCAGTAGGTTGGAGCTGGAGACCTGGGCCTCGGAACACCTGGCGGCGTCCGCGCGCCGCTCGCGTTGCCGCTCCGTTGTGACCCGGGCGTCCTCATGAGCTCGCACCCGGTTTCGCCGGTGACGGTGGTCGCCCTGGCCGTTCTTGGTCCCGGGCGTGGCGCGTGGCGCCGCGCCTTGGGCCTGATCGTGGCTCGGGGCTGCGGGCCGGCTCGCGCTAGAAGTCGCGCGGCAGGCTCTCCCGGCCCTTGTACTGCTGCCGGCGGCGACCTGGCGATGGGCCGCGCCCACAAGGTGGGTGACCTCGTTGAGCCAGCACCTTTCCCGGCCTCCGGCCCCGGTAAACACCGAGGGGTGGTAGGAGGGCTTCCTGCGGTGACGGAGGCTGGAAGTCGAGACGACGGCGCGCTGCGGAGCGGTGCCTCCGCTCGCGCCTTATAGATGAGGCCGTGGCGGACCCGGCGGGACGCCTGCCGGCTCCCTCCGCAAGGGGAGGGGCCGAGGCCGCACCACCAGGCCGGTCCCGAGCGAACTCGGTCCACGCGGCGCGCGCCGCGCGCCCCCAAGAAGATGTAGGGGGAGAACACGGCTGGCCCGCCGCGGGGCTGACGTCGCCCGGCTGGGTAAAGTCGCCGGACTCTTCGTCGGAATCCTGCGGACGATGGCCTCCTGCCATGGAGTGCGCCGGTGTTGGAGACGCCGGCGTACCACCTGAAAAGGAAACTCCCCCTACCTGGCGCGCCAGCTGTCGAAGGATGAAACCTCGACGGCGGGAGGTCTAGAGACCCCCCTTTGAGATTCGGCCAGGGGAGTAGTTCTCAGGCGAATGCGGCGTACGGTGGATGATGAGTCGATGGAAGGATTGGCATACAAAGGAGACAGGAGGAAGTAGACTTGTTCGGGCCGCTTGGAGGCGTAATACCCTACTCCTGTGTGTATGCTATGTGGAGATGAATATGGTATAACTGTTACAAGGTGAGCTCAACCGCCTGCCGGCGCTGAGGGAGAAGAACAGAACGAGAGTGGCATCTAAAGAGCGAGAGCCAGAGAGCCCTCAGTGGTTGCTCATCCTGAAGCTTGCTTGTCTTTGCTCGTCGGCTTGGATCCTCCTTTATAGGATTAGGGGAGTCCACAGTGCCGAGATAGCTGAGAGAGCTAGCTACCATCTGCGGTTGTCGCTCGTACGCACGCCGCCACCTGCCGCGCCGCGCCGGAGGGACGTCTAGTCGCCGCTGTCCGCCTGCTGAGGACGGCTGTGCAGAGCACATCTGGTCGTCTTGCCACCCGGGCTGCCGCGCGCGGCTGTCTTGTCGTCTTGTCGCCTGGCTGCTGCGGGCGGCTGTCGGGTCTGCCTTGGCAGAGCCTGTCTCCGCTGCTGGAACCAGGTGGGCCCGGGGGCGACACCCCGGGCACGGAGCTCCCCGGGACCGGGGACGAGACCCGGGCCCGAGGGCGAGATGGGACCCGGGCACGGGGGCGAGACCCGGGCCCGAGCTAGATGGGACCCGGGCACGGGGGTGAGAGGATGGCGCCCCGAAGGCAAGGCACGGGCCCGAGGCCAATGACGCCCCGGGGCCGAAACCGATGGAGACGACGCCCCAGGCTCGGGGCCGATTGGAGGTGGCACCCCGGGAGCGAGGCCCGGGGCCGAGGATGGCGCCCCGGAGGCAAGGCATGGGCCCGGGGCCAATGACGCCCTAGGACCGAAACCGATGGAGACGACGCCCCAGGCTCGGGGCCGATTGGAGGTGGCGCCCCGGGAGCGAGGCCCGGGGCCGAGGATGGCGCCCCGGGGACGGGCCCGGGGCCGATGGCGAGATGGCCCCCCGGGGGCGAGGCCTATGCCGCCTAGATCCGGGCGGTGCTCGGGCCCCGGGCGCTCAGCGGGACGACGACCGTAGGTGGCCGCCGCTTGTGCAGATTGTGGCCCCGAGGAACTGACGTGGACGAAGACCCACGCGTCCCCGGCGACTGTGGGGACCCCCAGTCCCGTTTCGCCGACACACGTACTTCAGAGATCGATTTAAAGCAGCTAGCCCCTCCATGGTAGACAATAATATTTTTTGGCACAATATTGACTAAATACATGCAAGATGAAAGTAATAAGACCCAAAGACATCGAGCTATACCTCATGGTACACAAGAGCACAGGTTCGAAATGTTGTGTTGACAAGGGCATGCGTGAAATCTACCTAAAAGAGTTGTGCAGGAGTGCGTGCTGAAGGAAGACAGGACCTGCAAGTGCTCGTGCCGAAAGCCTACTCTGCTCCACAAGCCACGTTCTCACGTTATTGCCGTGAGCGCTGAGTGTAGGATAGAAGCACGTCATTTTGTCTCACCTTATTTCAGGAAAGAAGCAATCTTTAGTACCTGGAGTGGTGAGATATACGGCTCCGGTATTGCGGGGACATTTACTACTGAGCATCCACAGTTATCTACATTCCTGACCCAACAAAGTTGAGGGACAAAGCAAGTCGCCGTAAGACAAGATGCATTTGTAATGACATGGATGAGTCAGAAGCTGGTGGAAGGTGTAACCAGAAAGGCCATAGCTACAAGAAATATCCGAAAGATGCAACGGGCCCGAGTGCGGCGGAAGCTGGACCGTTGGGTTCAGACGCTGATGGTAGTCGTCTCCGGGTGAAGGCACAACTTCAAGGCGATCTCCTCCTAGACATTCTCGTGCATTTGGTGGTGTTGCGGTGTAGTGTTAGTCCATGTATCAGTGTAATAGAGATTCTATAACTTAAGTTCTCCTGATGTGTTGCGTACTTGATCTTTGTTATAGAACGATATGTATCGTATTGTCGTCTTTTATTGTCATGTAATAATGCTATGAACCTTTCCAATAATTTTTAATGTGGTTGTTCAATTAACTTTGCCAACTTACTCTTACTAGTTGCTTTCATAATAAAAATTATGCTAACTTTCTATTTACATGCAGGTATGGCGTACCAAACACCGGAGCTGCTCGACCAGGGGCTTGACCGGTCCCACAGGTCTTACCTGTCAACCGTTGAGGGTGCCGAGCTGAGCACCTTCCGTCCACGGCCTTCACGTCACCTCTTGCGTATAGACCCCAGGTTCCGTGAGAGGTAAGAGCTGTACCAGCATTTTTTCCTAATATTTTTACATATCTATGTTTCACAATATTGACTATGGTGTTATATTCTACAGGTTGCGTGAGTCTGGACTTCTTTCGCTGTGCAAGCTATTGAGCCCGCACCGAACGAGAGGGACCCTGCAAGGCGGTGGGACGCTGACCGGTCACTTCTGGCAGCACTAGTGAATCGCTGGAGACTGAAGACGCACACGTTCCACCTACCGTACGGCAAGATGGCTCCCACACTACAGGACGTGTCGTACCTATTGGGCCTTTCCCTCGCAGGGGACGCAGTGGGTCCGGTTGACAGGGCACATGGATGGACGCAGGACATCACTGCTCAATTCGCTCACGTGCAGCGCTGGCCTAGACTTGGTGCCGGGTTCGCTACCGCCTTACACTATGAGCGGCCCCTCGCAGGTGTGGCTGCTGCAGTTCACCATAAGTCCCGTATTCCTTACATTTATAATCGCCTGATCTTTAAAGCAATAGTGGAACTAACAATAATCTTGTTATGCAGCTTGATCAGTTACACCCTGATGCCGACGACTACTCGGTGTGACGGAGCTTGGAGGCTTACCTGTTCTGGCTATTCGGCTGGGTGATGTTCACCAGCACGACGGAGCATGCGGTGGATAAGGGACGGATCCACTATGTCCATGCGATTATCGATGGCGAGGACGGCTGCGTACTGTAGTGGAACTGGGCATCTGCTGTGCTAGCAGCGATGTATTGTGGTCTTTGTGACGCGTGCACAAAGACCGAACCAGGTGCGATTATCGCCTATTGCCCTCTCCTTCTGTAGCTATGGGCGGCCGAACGGTTCATGATAGGTCGCCCTCTGATTCAGTACTCTCCCTACGAGGACGGCCTAGGAGGCTTGTACGAGCAATCGGCCGTGAGGTACGTAATGTGAAATTCTAGATTTACCACTTACACGCAAACACCGACGTGTTCTTCCCTGTCCTATTTTGCAGTGTCGTTACGCCCATGCGCAGGTTAGGAGGGCCTACTCCGACTTCGTGATGAAGTTTGACCGCCTGCAGCCTAGCGACATCGTTTGGGAGCCGTACATTGCATATGCCATTGCGGCCCGTGCACTGCTCGGACTCTCGGCGCTTTGCACGCGCGATTAGACATACTGGATGACGACAATGCCGATGGTGTTCGATATCTTCGTCGAGCCCCACTGTCCGCAGCGCGTGATGCGACAATTAGGCCTACATCAGCACTACCCTGTGCCCGTGGAGCTGGTTGTCCTTGCGCGACGTTTACCGGTTAGTACAACTGCGATCTTCATTGAGTACTGCAACTCTTTTATAAAGTCTAATACACTCTCTGCAACTAGGTATACTTATAGGGGACAGGCGGCCGGCACTCTGTGGGTTCTCCGACTGCAGAGATACGTGGACGACTGGTTGTTAACAACGGAGGAGGTCATCGACGAGGTTCGTCCACACACTGAGGCCACCTACCTAGGATACCTTAGGTGGTACCAGCCCCGCACCCACACACGCGTCACGTTCACCCCAGTTGATCCACAACCACATGTCGCCGCTATGACAGACGCATATCCTACACATCGTGACCAGGACTACTTTCATGCGGTGAGCCACGTTCTCTTTGCAGTTTGCTATTTCTTTGGTAGGTGTCCACGCTTCTAACACATATTCACGTCACATTTGAAAAAGGTTGACGCAGCACGATAAGTGCAGGCTAATATGGATGTGGCGTTCGGACGGTTGGACGTTGGGATCGTACTGAGTGCGGAGGAGCATAAGATGACTTTCGGGAGGATCCATAGGCCGATGCACACAGTGAGTCGTGCACTCACTTGTCGTGCGGTCGACGTGGTACCTCCCGTAGCTGTACCTCAGCACCATCCACGGCCCGCTGGACCAGGAGTTCGCCCGCCTGCAGCAGGAGTGCACCAACAGGGTTCCAGTCAGCCAGCTAGCCCCTCCAGAGGTAAATTCTGCTATCCATCTGTTCATACAATGTTTCCTTCTACCGACATGCACTGTTTTACATCAATATGCTTCCGTGCAGCTTTCGCTACACAGTACCTCGATCCCTTGGGAGCTGGCACATCCACGCAGGGAGCGTACCACACACGTCCGCATGCGCAGCAGGCCATGAGCACTGCCCCCGAGACCACTATAGGAGGTCCTTCAGGTTAGATGCACAGTGCAAAGTTTCCTTTTGCTTTGTAAAATTTCGGTTTGCAATTATCAATAATTTTTTGCACAGGGTTTCACTCTACACCGTCGGGGATGTTTGTTGGCGCTGGCTCCTCCGCGCAAGGCACACACAACATCGGTTGGGCACCAGATCCTTTCGAGGGCGACGATTTAGAGGACGCGGAGATCTAGGAGGTACTAGGTGCCTCACAGCTCGGAGGAGCTCCGCCACCGCCGACACAGGACCCGCCAGCTGCCACACCCGTGCACGCGAGCCACGCTGGCCGTGCCATACCACCAGATCGGCTGACCTACTCCTAGAGCCACGTGTGAGCGCAGGGTAGAAAGACGAAGAGATAGGTCATGGCCAGGGTCCGTAGTACGTTGTACCAATAGTAGTTAGCCTATTATACATATGTTATATCTTTTGTACGTCATATTTTATTAATCTTACAGTTACTGCGGAAACCTCTTTCCTTCGTTTATGCTCGTTGGTGCAACGATGTACTTCTCAGGATCTACATTTTCGACGAAACTGATCAAAAACCGTAAATATTCGAGTTTCAACTTCACGTCGAAAGTAGATTCCGAGCGATGAAAACCAAGTGCACGTTAATTGCTTACGAACACAATGAAATTATCCATCCAACGAGTACAAATGACACATGAAATGTTTCTAGTTATCGTTATTACATGCCTTAGGGTATTTCAAACAGACATCCGACTAGATATGCAACTAATGTGTGCAGTGTGGGTACTTCCCCTTCCTCGCCGCCTCCGGTCCAGCTTGCTTCGCACGTAGTGCCCTCTCCCGCTTCCTCTCTATCTGCCTCATGGGCTTCCTTCTGTTGCCGCTCCTTCTCCTCCTTTCTCTTCTGCTCAGCCTCCCACTCTGCTTCCGCCGCCCAAAGTCGTTCGAGGCGCTCCCTATGCCATTCCTGTGACTTGCAAAGAAACTCTGCGTCCTCTGGACGGATCTCCGTATCACTGCACAAAGTCGCACAGAGGCGAAGGAGGCTTCGGTGCCTTGACATATGCAAATTTGTTAGCACAAAGATTAAAATATTTCATACTACAAGAGAATTCGTATTACCTCCACCGGTTTCTTCGACTTTCCTTTCTTCCCTTGTGGCTTGGGCTTCTCCGGGGAGTACGCGTAATTAGCACACATCCAATACCTTTGCCAGTATGTGTGATCCTTCTCACTTATTGCAACTTTGCAATCTTCTCCGCACCAATACATCGGCGAAAGCACGTTGATCGGAGGTCGTTGACGACTGGACATACTGAACGCATCCATAGCAACCTACATTATAAACAAATAAACACAAATTATAACTTGCTAGGCCAAATATATCCTATATAACTACATACCTAGGGTATACTACACATGACTACAAAAAATGAAATGTCATCTTTCACATTTTCATCTCCTTAGCATTTCTCAAACTAGAGTTACTCATTTAGCAAAAATAAACCTAATTTCTCTCACTCGGCATACCAATGCCCTTAGCTGTTAAGCTCAACTACGATAGATCTACACCCTATGGATCATACCTAAGGTTCCGTTGCTCGTGAAATAACTAGTACAATACTACACATACTACATCACTTGATGAATACAGTGAAAATTGCAAAGGGACAAAATTTTACCTGCACACAAATTCGCAAACCAGTAGGGCTTCGCCGCTTTCCTTCGCCTCACCCCTCAGCTCTCTCTTCTTTTTTCTGGTATTTTTGAGAAATTTATGAATTTTTCGGAGGCTGGGAGGTGGTTTTATACCGAGCTACCAAAAAATCGCTCTGGTAAGGGGCGTTTTTTTTCTTTTGCAGGCGGCACCCTGGCTCAGCGGCCAGGCAGCCGCCATTAATGCAGGCGGCCCACTGGACAAGCAAAACTGCCCTCCCAGAGGGCCGCCAATGGTAGACCGCGGGGATGGCCATTTTGCAAGCGCCCCCTAGCTGGGAAAAAATCGTCCTCCCAGAGGATGGCTAGGAGCCAGCCATTTTGCAGGCGGTCCCCTAGCCGAGAAAAACCGCCCTCTAGAAGGACGGTAAGGGGGCTGCCTGTAAAACCGGCCGCCCCGTGGATCAGCAATTTTGCGGACGGCCCCCTTGCCGCCCTTTAGGAGGGCGGCAAGGGTGCCGTCTGTAAAATTGCAGACGGTCGACGGCCGTCTACCACGTCATTGAAAACATCCTCTGAGAGGGTGTTTTTTTTTAAAAAAAAAAGTCCTGCCAGAAAGCGTTGGGAGTATATTTTTGTAAAATTTCGAAAGAAAAATATACTTTTGTAAATATTTTTTAAAAAAATATAAAAATAAAAAAAATCTCGGTTAGGTGGGGGAAGCGACCGGTTGCAGGCTCGTGGCCGGTGACTAGTGACTTCTGGGCCTATGGCTAGGCTGCTAGCACTCGCGACCTTGGTTTGGCTGGGCTGGTACAAATTGGCAACGCGAACGCTTCTCAGGCCATGCCACACTTCTTGCAGAGTTGCAGATTACAGTTCTTCTGAAATTGTCTCGAGTAGTCCAGGTCAGAAGAGAGACACACAGGCCCACTGCTTGATGAGGTAATCCAGCCCAATGGTAATAGAATTTCACTTCCAACTTTTCCAAGGTAGTAGTATTTTTACTTCTGCTCCTTTCCAACTTTGTGCAGAGTATTCCTCATGACAAGAACATGGTGTCTTTTGATTAACGTATTATGTTACTGACCATCACATCATGGGCGCATGCTATTCTTGAGCAATCACATCTCACAGTTCGTAGCTTTGCCTTTAAGAGCTTAAAGCCTGAAACTCTGCAGCGGAGAGCGATCTAGTATTACAAGCGCATTTCGGCCTTCTTGAGCCACGTTATCTTTCCTCTTGGATTTGCACGAGCTTGACAGTGTTCAACGTATAATAATTGTCCTGCACCCAGCTTGACAGCTAGCACGTCTGCAACAGTGTTAACGCTTTTTTTAAAAAAAAGGAAAAATAATAATAATAGCATAATCGGAATGTCTGTATGTGGTATGTACTGAATGCAATGCTTTGGCAGAAACAGCAGTGGCGCATTCTGCGCGAAACAGGTTGTATAGTGCATGTACCACACACACAGCATAAATTCCGATAAAGAAGTCTTCACAACTGCAACTTTCCGATAAGATAAGCATTTTTTTCCTTGATAAAGGATGTTTGTTCCATTCGTCTAAAATAGGTTATCTTCCAAACAACTAGTTCAGTCACATCACAGGAAAATGTCTACAGCAGAAAGGAAACAGGTGTGCCTCGCGAGTATCACAGTTCGACCTAAGTTTGATAGGTAAAATAAGTGTTTATTGGCTGGGATCTCTTTTGAAACATTTAGGCAGTGGGAATCTAGTTATGCACATTAAAGCAGCAAAGATGACTGCTTAGTGCCATATGCAATACGCAGTAATCATTAGGATCAGTACCTGGAGATTTAAGCAGTCAAAATTCTTCACGAACTTTCTGCCTTTAGATGATCAGAGACCCCAGAATCGCTGCAAGTTCAGAAGCTTTTGCTTGGTTCCAAGTTTGGAGAAGCGGCAAAGAACACCTCGAGCTTTGAGAACTTTCAGAGGGCCCTCCTCTCTTCTTACAGGGCAAAAAGAATTGGACTCCCACCAAGAAATGTCTGGCAGCTCTGGCCTCGCATGGGCCAAAAAAAATCAGCACATACAGTTAAAGCAATATGCAGCTTGTTAGATTACTGTACGTGGGGGAAAACAATTAGCTACTCTACCATAATTTAATCGTTTAGGGTTTATACTATCACCTCAGGCGCCATGCATTTTCAGGTGCAATCATGTCACCATGTCCGTAAGAAAGGTGGTTATGAAGTTTTGCATAGGTGGTTCACCATTTCTATAATATTTCCGGGTGCCTATGAATCTGTAAGGAGCAAACATGAATCTTTTTCAAGTTCCAACCAGCACTAACCAAGTACAGTGCCTGCAAAAATATTCACCTTTAGACCTGCAATTCAGGTGATTAACTGTTCCGAGTTGCAGAATTTTCTACGGCGATATTTTGATACAAACCAATACGTGGAATTTAGTAGGGTGTTAGGCTCTTGATCAATACCTAACCTAATTGACACCACTTTCTAATCATCACTATCACATGCAAAAGATGCAGGCCTGCAGTTTGTCAATGGGTGTTAGTTTAGACATAATAATGTCATGGTTTAGGGCTGGGGACCTGGTGTTATTCTTATGAGATCTTTAAGCCATTTGTGGAACGTTGCTTAGTGCTCAAGCTGGTGCTAGGGGTACTAGCAGATGTAAAGAAGGGGCCAGACGAATATCACAAAGTCAAGGGCTTTAATTTAACGGGTAGCAAATGACAACCTGACGAATTTGTATATAGATATGTATAGGGAACAAATACCTCTTGTTTACCGAAATCCACGGGTTGCCAAGTTTCTTTTACCTCAGAATTTCTTCAGAGGCAATTCACCCTTATGTTCAAGAAAGATCTGCATATTAGAAAAGGGGGTGAGTAACTTCTACAAACAAGGAATATCAGCTCAAATCAGAATGAGATAAACATGCGCTTAAACCATGTCCACCTTAGGAGAAGTGCTAGGTGAGATGGATCTCTCTATTATATTATTAAGATAGCGTAAAAAGAATCCACCATGTTCAAGGTCTAAAAATTACTACGCTAGTCGCAGAGAAAAAAAAAGATGCACACTGTTTGACCATGGTGAGTAAATTATAACGGTGCAAATTGATAGATAAAGTTGTATGAAAAATGCAATTGTATTCATAAAAATATAGCAACAGTTATATATCAAATCTAATTATACTATTAAAATCTGCATACAAAATTGTATGGAAAAATCTGCTAGCTATTAACTATGCACAAAGGACTCGATGAGAGCTAATGCACTCCCAGTGGTCAATAATTACAGCAAAGAGACAAAGTTGACATTGGATGCCAACCCAAGCAGGGACAGTGGCTGCTACTAGATGAGAAGAGTAGGGAGAGAATGCCATAAAACAACGTCTAGCTGCGCACGCCCAGTTTGGACAGGCAACTTAAACAAGGGGCCTGAGCTCTTCCACTGATGTCACGCTCACACTTCCACAGGTTGACATGAAGATGAAATAAACAAATAGCATATTGATCCATGTTTTGAGGGCATGCGCTCGTCCTTTCAAATTTACAATGATAAGCTTGAACAGGAAAGGCCAATAGCTAATGAGATGTTTACCTTGGAAGCAAGTTCACTCCAGAAAAACCTTCCAGTGTTTCAAAGGTCTTCCCAAGTCAGGTAGTTTTGCCAGGATGAATTAACCCTCTGCACCTTCCACTCAACATATAATCAGGGGCTACCATCAAGCGACCCAACCATCACAAAACATCTTTCCACACAATCTTGCTTGAACATTGCAACCCATTAGCAGGCAGACCAAGCAGTTTGAGGCACTTGCATATCAGAAGGTACCAAGCAGTTTGTAAATCTTTTATTGGTAAAAGTGCGCACCTCGTTGGCCTAGCTCTTAGTGTATACCTTGTAACCCTACACGTTTAAACAAACAAATAGCTAAGTCATGACAAGAGAAGCATGCGAAGGAAGGAACAACTAAAATAACCTAATCACCGAATGCACTGCGGTCACAAAATAGGGCAATAATAGAGCATGACAGTAACTATGCACCATACTACCATAGTACTGCATTGCATATAGCCGTGACAGAAAGAGGATTAGGATGCAAACAAAAGGCCGATCATAGGGGTAAAGGTAGGTCCATCATAAGTACTAGTATAAGCCAATTAATAAGACTCTTTAGCTGCAGGCATCCTACTTTAAAGCATGCCGAAACTCCTTCCACTACCTTCCTAAAACACAACCACTATCTCTGCCAAAACCAAACCAAAAACACACTCACCAAACACACAAGGCAAGGCAGCAACAATGGCAAGACATGGCCCCCAAAGCCATGACCAACCACTCCAAGAAGAGGACTACATAGACATGGACCTAAGCTCACCTGCAGCAGCAGAGGCGATCACTGCGAGAGCAAGCTTGTTCTGCTACAGCACAGCCATGGCGGCCTCCCCACAAAACTCAAGGGAGTTCGAGTTCCACATGTCGGCTCCGGTTGACAAGTGGGAGCCCATGGCATCACCAGCCGATGAGCTCTTCTACAAGGGCAAGCTACTGCCGCTCCACCTTCCACCACGCATCCAGATGGTCGAGAAGCTCCTCGAGAGTGCAGCTGACAAGGGCCTCCTCTCCGCGAGTACTGCCCCAGCAACACCATACCAGTCGTGCAATGTATCACCAGCAAATTCATGTTATGTCAGTGGAGAGCTCAATGCAGAGCATTACTTCCACGAATGCACATCTGCTGGTATTGCTGCTGCTGAGGAGGAGGCAGCCTGTGAGAAGAAGCCCTGGTCCAAGAAGCTTAAGTTCATCAGGCATCTCAACCTTGGACTCAAGCTCAAGGCATCAAAAGCTTATCTCAAGACAATATTTGCTACTAAAGCAGGCAATCCAGATCGCAAGACTGGCACACCGAGTGCAAATGAGCTCTCCGATGCTCAGTTCAAGTCTTGGAGGAAGAATCCATTTGGCCAGATCAGAAGCAACAGGTACATAGCCTCACCTATCAGCAACAGTGTTACACTTGGAGGGAAGCTTAAAGAAGATGAGTGCGGCCACAGAAGGTCCTTCTCCAGCGCCATTATTCGATACTCATCATCAAACAAGACGTCCTCTGCGTCATCATCGTCATGCTCTTCATCAAATTCATCCTCCTCCATACTAAGCTCAAATGACTCTGGTGTGGGGCCAGTGCTGAGGAGGAGCAGCAGTGCAAGCTCAGAGATGGACAATCCAATCCAGGGAGCTATAGCATACTGCAAAAGGTCACAACAGCTGGCCTCGGTGAGAAAGAGCGCAAGCGATGCAGGTTTCCGGTTCATGTCGTCATCAGCGTCAAGGATAGCTGCAGAGTCTGAAGATTCAGATGATATAATTGAGATTTGCCGACGATGAAGTGTAAATGTACAAATTTAAACACTTTTGATCATTCTGTATACTTTGATCTTCAGATACCTGCAGACATTATCTTTGTTAAAATAATGTCCTTCAGAAAAAAATCAGGTAGCTTGTGTAACTTGTGTAAGAACAAATAGTTTAAAATTTCTTATTATAATATGTAACACCAATTAAAGCACTTGGAATGTTTCGTAAATAAAAAGTACTTGGACTGATTGTTTTTATTTATATAATGACTTGGAATGACTGTCTAACACCAGAATGCTTTAATCAAACTAAACTGAAGTAAAATTTTCTCTGATAACTATCCTTATTGCAGGTGCATGTGCAGTTAGCTACTAATCAAAAGGAGAAGTAATAGAAACAAACATCACAATTCAGATAAAATGGAGTATAATTAACCAAAAGATAGCCAATTACTTTTTGGGTGGACCTGGCATTTTATTCTGTTCCTGAGTGTATAAGTGTCTCCACATGCAATCAGTTCGTGATTAGATCTTACTTGCTTTGTTTCTTAAACACAACACAAGAAACATATTTACTCTCAGAAGGCTGTATTTCAGACGCATGCCTAGAGAATGCAAGACGGAGTTCTTATTCTGCAGCCTGACTGTAGCTTGAATGTTAACACCGCGACAAGGGCGGAAAGGCCTTACTTGTGTACGATGGGCACAGTGCGCCACTACATTAACTCAAGGGAGTCCAGCTTATGCACAACAAGCTTTTCTGGCACCTTGGTATTAATAATTTAATCTGCATCTTGAGCTTTGCACTTCTGAATGATAATATTTATTATTTCAGGGTACTGAATACCACTATCATGGCTCTATGTTAACCAAGGAACACACCTGTGCTACAGCAAGTACCTTGATTAGGAAATACAAAGCACTGGTGGCCGACACACTTAAAACATGAAATCAAAAGGACAAAATCCCTTTCTTGCCGTATATACATTAAAAGAAATCCACTGTAATGCTCAACTCTAAAGCTGTGAATCATAAGGGGGGAAAGAATCAATCGATAAGGCAACAAACATAAATGAAAAAGAGGGAAACATGTGAGAACAATGGAGGCAAGAGCTTTATATTCCCACTGATGATTGCCTGGGTATCCTGATCCGTATTGGAAAACAGATTAAGATAGGCTGTTGGGATATGACAAAATTTCTCAGAATTTGCAGAATAAAGATCAGGGATTGATTGTGTGCTACAGTTCCATTGATGTTATTAGCACCATCTTAATTGCTCAAAAAATTTTCATGAGATGTCATTGACCATGTAATTGCAATAAGAACAGAAGGTTCAATCAACAAGGTATGCCAAGGACATAAACCAATATACGATGCCATCAATCAAAGCAACAAAACAAAGGCAATCGCCCAATTTGGTCATTCCCATTTGGCATCAGGAAAGCTGCAGCGTGATGGAAAAGATCAGCTTCATTTCCGAAGTACTAAATTTGCAACTGGTTGGTTTCATCATTTAAGCATAAAATGGTGATAAAACTACAGAAGATCATCTTTCTTTTTTTAAGAAATACAGAAGATCGGGTATAATGTACCAGCATATGCACCTGATGATTGTTTAAAAAGAACACTCCTTACTAAAGTCTTACCATAAATTAAAAGAAAAAAGATCCACTCAAGGGAATATTGTGTTCCTTGGTTTCAAAACAGAACATCTGGTAAATAAATGACCAAGTGAAGACAAATAAACCTTAAACTAAAAGTGTGTGTCGATAAAAGGCAGGGCAGGATTGAAGCCAAAGTTAAGCAGAGTTACCGACCACATTGATGATGTTGAGCTGTGTCAGGATAATAGGCATGTAACAGGGCCTACTTTATGCCTCCCTGCTTCTCTATGACCCTAACCCATAGTTAGCCAATGTTTTACATTGTTTATCAGCATTGGTCTGTGTAGTTTGCATGACATAAGCTGCACACTTGTGCTTTCATGAATTTAAAGTGTTTTAGGATTGTTTCCCCCTGTACTGCCCATTTCCTAATTAGTGAGCAAAGCAATCATAAGTTATTGTGATGAACCAACCAGTATTTTTCCCAGCGACTGACACCTGTAATGAAGTGTAACCAGGGCACAGGCATATCAGATACCATTTCAGCCCCACAATAATGATACCTTTGGGCTTATGTATCTGGGTCATTCTTTCGAAATGCCTCCTACTGTCCATGCTGTCTAACTATTCCCTACTAAGTACAGAAGAATCATTACCACAAGTAAATATCATTCAAGTGTTGGCGGGGTGAGTATATGCTTCACTGTTACACTAGGTAATTTTGCTAGAAACCTTGCAGGTTCAACAAAAGACTGAAAAGATCCAGGAATACCCTTAGTTTTGCTAGAAACCTTACAGATTCAATATAAGAGTGAAAAGGTCGGGGAATATAGAAAGGCAAAGTTACAAATTTACAGTCACATAATTTAGATCCACGGTAAAAAAATTATTTCTGGTGATAATCAACAAGTAAAACCTAAAATTGAGAAAACGGTTCAATAATTGCTTAATGTATGGCTTTATATTCGCAACATAAAACAACAGCAAATCAGCATTTACAAAATTACATCAAAAGGCAACATTGGAAGAGTAAGATGACCAATTGCATGAAGGGAACTAAAACGTGTCAGATTCTGTTGTTACATTGTGACGTGAAACCTGAAGGATGCATCATAGAGTATTTAGGCACAAATAGAATAACAAAAAAAATCCAATATTTCTCATGAAAGTTGCAACTCACTGTACAATAGGTTGAGCTCATTTGTTGTCATAAATTCTGTAATTGAAGGAGCCTTGCACAATTGGATAATTGGTATTCCATTTAGTTCTGAGAGGTTTGGTTGATACAGGAAGGAATTGTAAAATCAAGAAATACTGTGAGCTATGTTAATTGTTAATGTGTATATCTGGAATTTTCATGTACATACTCAACTCCAGAGACAGACCAAATCTAGTAGACCCTTTCTCTTACAAGGCATACACTTGGTTAAGCTCAGTCTCTGAGAGTTCGGTATTATCATACCAGGAGCTTGATCCACTTCTTCTTGACATCTTCTCTTTTTTTCTTATCTTCCTCATGCGCTTTGATTTCACCACATAGTATGTCATTGTACCAAGAACGCCAGCCATTGTGATACCACCTATCAAACTAACCAGTAGTGCTGCCCATTGGAAATGGCGGCCTAGCACAATATAGCAAGAGGCAATGAAAGAAATGGTAGTGCAAACTGATGCCAGCCACATAAGCTTGTTGATCACCTCAACAACCTTCCGCTCAGACTTAGTTTCTCCCCTGACAACTGTTATCTGAACTACGACCACCGCCAATGATGTAAACAGAGCTATGGCATTGAAGATGAAGAAAATCTTAAAGGAGGCTGCCTGGACAACAACTGCAACTCCATTGTTGGCATTTCCACCAGGTACAGTGAATATGGCTGCAAAGGCTACCGTAGCAAAAAGTACTGCAACAACAGTTACAGAGTTCGTTGCATTATTGATGCCTTCTCTGTGCAACTTTCTGAGTTCCTTAGCAATTCCATGCACATTTTTGTTCGTCTTTCTTGTCTGTTCCAACTGTGTGTGGACATCTTTCTTGATCTCTGTCACTGTTTTTCGGAGCTCATCTCGAGGCTGATTCAGCTCCCTGGATCTGAGTGCACCATGCTGAGATAAAATATCCTTTATTTCACAAGACTCCTCACATAGTGGCAAGCCTTCAGCTATATCATAGGCAGTCTTGTGGTCCCTGGTCAGTGCATTGACATGGGTATCTGGTAACCGCAAGAGAACAGCAACTATCTGTTGAAGATAAGAAAAACAGACTAAAGTCCAGATTAATGTTTGATAATTTTGAAATATATTTATTAATACAAAAGGAACTAATGACTATCTATTCTGGCGCATCAAAAAATGCACAAAAAATCACTTAATGCATCCTGAGAAAGCATTTGCATTTCATGCTAGATAATTTGATCAGCCAGGAGAATAACTTGGTTTTAATAAAGTTGCTTGGATGATGCTCGTACCAGAAGGTGTAATAACATAGCTAATCAAGGTATTTCTTAGAAGGTGAAATCACATGAACATCGTCACCTATTTTATTTCATTTAAACCATACATTAATGTTTCCAAAAGAAGAGTAAATCTTAGTGGATATTTGATCATTCTAGTAACAAGGTAGAATTCCAGGTTCTTTTTGTATTGAAGTTTTCTAGGTATAAAGTAATTGTATGAAAGATAAACATTCCATAGTGCTAGTCAATATTTTCTGTATGATATCCTTCAAAATGGAAGAAAAATGTCAGTGCAAGAGGGAAGACATAAAGTTGTCTAAAATGAAGACATCGAACAATATAGTTAATTACCTCTGCTCGCTTTTTCCTTGTTGCTACATGCAGGGCGGTGTTCCCATTTTTGTCAGGCAGCATTACAATTGCTGGATCAGCGTCGACAAGTGCTCTAAGCACATCACAGTTTGTTCCTTTTACAGCCATATGCAAGGCTGTTTGACCTTTCTTGTCATTTCTTCTTGCTAGCTGAGGATCTTTCTCTAGTAATGCTTTAACAATTTCAACATGCCCTTGTCGAGCAGCAAAATGTAAGGCATTTTTCCCATTATCTTTGGCCATTTCCACCAATCCAAAATCATCTAGTTCTAGTAACAATTTGACAACTTCGGTGTGGCCCCTCATAGCTGCTGAAATAAGTGGAGTAGTACTTGCAGGCCCAAAGGTTTTGGCAAGCAACCTATTGTGAAGTAACATTTCCTGCATTACAACTGCAAGAAAAAGTGTTTACTCAGAGGTTTGCGACTTTGTGTAGTATATAACTAAAATGAACTACTGCGTATATTGGCTTCACCATTAACATGTATAAAATGATAAAGTGATAGGTTTGTTGAAAATTCAGAATGTGTAGAACACATAAAAGACCAACACTTTTTATGCGATTATGGAATTATGCACAGTTTTCTGCTACAAACCCAATATTCAGAAATTAAAGATCACATGTTGCCATGTTAACAATGAATTACCAGGCTAACATATTCTTTGAATCACAACATTTACATCATGTACACTGAACTCAGAGGAAAGTGAATAAAGTAGGTAACAACTAATATTCATGGACAGATGGGAAAAAGATCAGCAACAATCGGTATAGACAAAAAAGAAGCACTGATTGAATATGTGTTAGATATGAGTTTGCTGCCTAAAAATTATAGAAACAAATTTATTCTGTATCTAGCAATCTCGGATCAGCAACACACACCGTCAACTTTTTTTTTAATTGGAAAATGTCCCTCCCTCTCTCTACAGACTTGCTAATTGCAGTAGAAGTTATACCATAATTTTTTATGACAAGAAATCTCGCAGTTCTTGAATTTACAGATCAACAAACTTTTGCATCGAGTCCCAGTTTTGCGCATACACCAAAGCACCAAATTTTGCACAACAGATAAACAAATTGCAACAGAGAGCTCTAAATGTATCATCTCACCATGATGCCCTTCTCTCGCCGCGACGTGCAGCGCGTCGTACCCCGACCTGTTCTTCGCGGCGATGCCCTCGGCGTCGAGGTGCCTGAGCAGCTCCGCTACCACCTCCAGGTGCCCCCTCTCCGCCGCGGCGACGACCGGCGTCTCCCCGGCCTCGTTGGGCTCCGCCGCCACAGCCCGCCGCGCCTCCTCCAGCGCCTCCCTCCCCTCCCCCGTGGCCACCGCCGCCGCCGCCTCGTCCAGCGCGCGGCGCAGCGCCCCGGCGTCCCCTCCGCGGGCAGCCACGTGCAGGTCGGTGTCGTTGTGCCGCCCCGTCACCTGCCGCACGTACCGCCCCCGCTTCCCGCTCCCCGACACCGTCATCTCCTTCACCGGCGCCGTCCCGGCCCCTCCTCCGTCCTCTGCGCCCACACAAGCAAAAACGAACCAAATCAGTGCCTCGAGCACGCAAACTACAGTCTACAGTACACCAAACCATCCAAAGGTACAAACGTTCCATCACCCAGCGCCCACACTCACCTTCATGGATTTCGAGCGACATCTCGAGAGAAGCAAATGCACTCGGGAATTAGACCTGGTTGCCTCGCGCGGTAGGGTTCCCGAGGTAGGGTTTGGGCGGGGAGCGCTTTAAGAGGAGCTTAGCGGCGGCGAAAGAGGAAGACGCGAGGAAGGAGAGGTGGGGGAGGAGGAGGAGAACGACGAGATGGTAACAACTCCCTTTGGGTGGGTAGCTTTCGGGGAGGAGGTTTTGTTGGGGCTCGGGCCATCAGGCGGGCGGGAGGGGGAGAAAGCGATGACGTGGGGCCCACCTGTCAGCCACCGTGGGGTGAGCAACGAGCGGGGAGTGAGAAGCTGCGCGGTGGCTTCGACTCCGTCCTTTTCCTCGTGGAACGTCGACGTCGGGCGAGTCAGGAAGGGGATGAGTCCAAGCGGAAGAAGAGAACGGAAGTGGGAGAGAATTGCGGTGTCGTCGTGCGTCACATAAATTCATGGGGATTATGGCACGTTCTGTTTTGGTTCTATCGGTTCGAGGATTAAGGGTGCGTTTGGTTACTCATCAAGGTTGGACGAGAGATGGCTATCTATGTTTTAAAAGATGGGATAATCTAAATTTTTGTTTGTTTGTGTGGATGAGATAAGCTAATTTTTTGTTTGTTGGAATTGATAGTAGGTGAATTTGGTGAGGCAATTTTTTGTTTGGTTGGCGGGAGCAGGATGGATTATAAGTTGTTGTTACCTTACACATTATAGATGGTGAGAATATTCTCTAGCTCGTCACTTGCTTGCCCCTGCTCGTAGTGCCATCCCCTAGTCGTCGCGCCACCGCCTGCTCGCCAAGCTCGCCGCGCCGTCTCCTGCTCGCCAAGCTCGTCGCGCTGCGCCCTGCTCGCCACGCTGCCGCCTCTGCTCGCTGTGCCGCTGCCCCTAGCTGCCCACGCCGCCCCCTGCTCGCCGGACTGGCCCCTACGCCGTCGGAAGAGGGGGAGGGAGAGGGTTAGGGTTAGGAGTGCTGGGAAGAGAGAGAGGCTTGCGGTGAGAGAAAAAGAATTGACGGGCGGCTGTGAGCGCACACGATACTGCTGCTTCATCCATCCACGGATCGCCCCATCCGATCGATTTTGGCCGAACGTGGATATCCAGTATCTGGGCAGAATATTCTCTTTGGGATGGCCATATCGAGTCCTTGCCCTTCAACTAAACAACCAAAAAATCTGGTGACCAAGTCCTATCCATCCATATCCCACCAACCAAACATTGCCTAATATGTTACCCCCTCCATTCCTTAAAAAAATATTATCTTAGCCTAAAAATTTATTATACAAAGAGTATTTTGAAACGGATTCTACTAGAACTTTTAATATCATTTTATCGTTTTAACCATGTAACCAACAACGTTCTCTTTTCCTTCTCGTTTTCTCACTTCCTTTTGTTTTCTCTCTATATTAATGTGTATAGTAGTGTTTTAACCTAATATTTAATCTCTTTTTACTTGTCAAAACAACACTATTTTAGGATGGAGCTAATACTAATTGCTATCACTCTCTACCTTTCTACTGCAAATTATGATGGTTAAACTGCCTATCTGTTAGGGGACTCGTGATTGTACTTATGTATCTTGTATTCCTGTGTCACAGTGTGTATCCACTCAGGGCATGTACAATGCGTGTCCTTAGCGTCGTGCCCTCAGCCGCCAGCTACGTTCAGATGCCACGGTGGAGGCAAGGAGTGGCCTCGCATGGTGTCAGCGTGGGTCATAGAAGGCATGGTGGCTTTGGGGAGAAGAGGGAAAAAAGATGTGGTCTAGGCAATCCAAGAAGAGAGAGGAGGGAGAGAGAGCACACCTCATCGTCATCGGTTTCCTTGCCACCGTTGCAATCTCACCTCGGTTTGCCGCCAGGGAGGTCACCACTGGAGAGAGAGGGAGAGGGGAGAGGCTTGCCGCTGCCGGGGAGGTCGCTGCCTTCGTCCGCCTCAATCTGTCGCCCAGATCTCAGCTTGCTCTGGACTACCATGTATCTTGCCGGCTAGATTTAGGTGATGCCGAAGCAGAGGGAGGGGTGGTGGTGGCCGGCGGGGAAAGGGGGGAAGGGAGGAGGGGAGGTGGTGGCCGGTGCGAGGGAAGAAAGGGCCATGCTAGCCGGAGCAGGGGAAGGAGGGGCAGTGGTGGTTCAACGAGGGGAGGGGAGCAGGGGAAGAGCCGAAGAGGGATCCAGGGGGAAGAAGGGTATTAATGTGAGGTTTTTTTCTAGCTTGAGGTTTGTTCTGTAAATTTAAGAATAAAAATAAATTATAAAACTATATATTGAATGAAAAATAGAGGGCTAAAATAGAAATATTACATAGGACCCATTTTAAACTATATTACATTATAATAGTAGTATCCCTAACGATGAACTCATCCTATGTGGTACATGAGATCACTTCTAGAAAATACTTGCACTGTTAATGTGCTCAGCCGGCAATGAGTCAATGGCACTTCGCACATAGCCAAGATGGACCGATGCTGACATTAGAGAAGAAACATGAGATTGGCTCATGGCCGAGAAAAGACGACCCGCAACTGGTAATAGGAATATGAGGAAACGAGGGAAGGTACGTGACAACGACACACCAAACTTCGCACTGTCAGAGGTGTCACGCACGATAATATTACTTGCAATTTTTATCGAACAGTGCAAAAAAGAGGAGGGCCATAGCCACTTTTTTTGGCCTCCTAGTAGTAGGCTATAGAAGGCAAGGAGCTATGAATAGCTATACTCTCACTTTATTTTTGCGGGGAAGCTATATTCTCACATGACGTTACCAACATTCGTCAATCTAACAGCGCAGAACTTAAATTATGTTAGGGACAAGCTTAAATGTACTGACGTTTCCGAGCAATGGGAAGTAAACATCACCGTCGAGATTGAATGAATAGTTTGAAATCGAATGCCCGTAACGTCATGCCGACAGTAACAAGCTCGTGCTGGAGGCAGCGGCGCTGCAAAAACTTGTAAAAACGTTCTGTTCGACCTGTTAATCCCAGGGTGGCTTACTGGCTTGTTTGTGCCGGCCCGAAACGCCCGCGCTGCTGCACAAGCGGAAACGGCCCGCACAACAAATTCCAGCAGTAGACAGCAGCCGTTTGGCCCGTTTCCCCTTGCGCGTCAACAAATAGCGATGCGAACCTCCTCACTGCGGACTGTGCCGATCCGTCGCGTCCCCTGCAGGCTGCAGCCATGGAGTCTTCTCAACACGATGGCCAGCGCGGGGGCGAGCCGCCGGCAGCCGTCGCGTACGGCGCCGTCGCGTTCATGCCGTACGCCACCGCGGATTCCTCGCTGCGCGCCCTGGCCGGTCAGGCCGAGGGCTTCGGCCGCCACGCCATCGGCGGCCTCCACGGCGACGTCTACCACGTCACGACCCTCGAGGGTACACACGAACCTATGCCTCTCCATTATTCTTCTTCCCTGCATGAGCCTCTCTCTCCAGACGACGGCGACGGCTCGCTCCGGGAGGGTTGCCGGAGGCGCGAGCCGTTGTGGATCGTCTTCGACGTGTCCGGCACCATCCACCTCACGACGCCGGTGCGGGTGTCGTCGTACAAGACCATAGACGGCCGCGGGCAGCGGGTGGTACTCTCCGGCAAGGGCCTCCAGCTGCGGGAGTGCGAGCACGTCATCGTCTGCAACCTCGAGGTGGAGAGGTGCCGCGGGCACGACGCCGACGCCGTCCAGGTCAAGCCCGGGTCGAGGCACGTCTGGATCGACCGGTGCGGCCTCCGCGACTGCGCCGACGGGCTCCTCGATGTCACCCGCGGCAGCACGGACGTGACCGTGTCCAGGTGCCGCCTCTCGGCGCACGACAAGGCCGTGCTGATCGGGGCCAGCAGCGGCCACGTCGAGGACCGCGCCATCCGGGTGACCATCCACCACTGCCTCTTCGACGGCACGCGACAGAGGCACCCGCGCGTCCGATTCGGCAGGGTGCACCTCTACGACAACTACACGAGGAACTGGGGCATATACGCTGTCTGCGCCAGCGTCGAGTCACAGGTTCGTACACCTGAAAAGGAAAAAAAAAAGATCGAGCGGAAACTTAATTTGGATGTTCATATGTAGTAATATCTGTGATTACTGCTGCAGATCGTATCCCAGTGCAACATTTACGAGGCAGGGGAAAAGAAGAAAGTTTTCATGTACATGAAAGAACAGGTCATTTGCCTCATCTCAGAATCGCGTACTAGTTCAGTAACTAAATTACGATACCCCAAGTAATGGCAGATTAGAAAAAGGGATTTTTTTTTAGTTTCTACTACCTTGATACTAAAAAATGGCTCTGGATTGGTGATTAAAACAGGCGGCAGACAGAGATCAGAGTTCAACCGGGCTCATCCGTTCTGAAGGCGACCTCTTCCTGAACGGTGCAGAGGAGTGCAGTGCTCAAGATTCAGAAGCTGCGGCAGATGAGCAGTGGAACTTCAAGATTGAGGATTTAGATTTCTACCGGTCTTGTTCGGTCCAGCCAGCGTCAATGGCGCTCAAGGAGCTACTGGAGTGCTTCACCGGCTGGCAGCCAGTTCCGCTGCCGGAAGACATCTGTCTCGAGGGAAAAACTGATTCTGACTGACTCTGCTCCTGCTGCCACCACTGCTTGACATTTGAGCCGCTGTAAAAAAACAAACTATACGGTCCACTTGAAGTAAATCAATAACGTACCCACGATTAGTCGATTACAAATTTTATAATTTACTATAGTAATCACGTTAATAGTATGTTCTGATTAGTACGATGAATATTGCAAAATGGGACGTCAGATGTCTGAAACTCTGAATTCTGAAGCTGTCGTATATTGTATTCATCGAACTTGTGGATCAGATGACTGTCCTGCAGTCCTGCTGGAATATACAAGATCAAAATGAGGACTCAACTGATAGCGCCACCTGATTTTGACCTGCGTCCGCAGACATTCATCTACATGCGCGTTGTTTTTATGGTTTCTGGAATTCCATTTGGCGAGTTGCATTTTTAATCTACTGATCTTAAGGGATCCTTTTGTTTACACACAGATGTATAAAACCGTTCCGTGCTATATTGGCTTGTTTCAGGATGCAGATATATATAAATCGTTGAGAATTCCCACGGTTGCTTTATTGTAATTTCCAAGTGCTCACGATTTCGCGTTGTTGATCAAGCAGCAGTATATATAGACTAACTAAATACCCGTACTTTGCTACAGATAAATAAAAATTATACACACTATATCATTGTTTGGAATCTATTAAACTTGTATTTTAGAGATAAAATAAGATTGAACCAAAATATAAGTAGAGTAGATAGGGTGACAGATTCACTGCCACCTCCATTGATTTCTTTTAGAACTGGCATATTGCCTATATTTTGTAACGGAATTTTAATTAAAGAAAACTATAATTAATCCATTATTACCATAACTTTATACATATATTATCTTTTAATTTTAGCATGCATTTGTTGCTGACAAGGGGTCCTCTGTCTCTAAATTGTCATTTTTTTCCTATAAAAAGTAAGAAGTTAGTGATTGGGTGGTTGACATGTGGGTTCTCTGACCCCACAAAAAGTAGTAAGTTGGTGGTAGTAGATTTATCATTTAACATCACCATTAGTCTTTTTTAAAAATACTAGTAATCGTGCACGTGTAAGACACGTTGTCACCTATATGCAATAAATGCAATCACAAAAATCTGTTTATTTTTTGAAACTGCATTCATCGTAGAAAAATATCATCTACGTCTAGACATGCTCTTTAGAATTTCTGAAAATAAACATAACTAATAATAGTCAACCAAATATCTATTAACATATATGTGAGTTTCAGATTTATTGATTACATTGCTACAAGGACACAACCATACAAATTTATTTCAGATGGAAAAGGATGAATCCAACACTATTTCAGCCTATAAGGCAGAAATAAGCAGACAGACCCATCAGTACAACAAAACACAGGCTAAAAGCATAAAGCTGAAGGACATAAGCAGCCAACGTACTTCTTAAGACACAAATGAGAAATATGTATTATATGCTTGGACCAATGATGAGTACAGCACAAGGATCTTCATAGAAGAACTCTAAACATAGAATCACTAAAGTAATCCTCCTTATTTTGAATGATTTTACTTAGCAGAAGCTTTCCGTACCAAGTTCGTTGATTTATAGTTCGTGTAAAAAAATCCAGCTCATATACATTGGACTGATACAGTGAATTCTACCCGCGGCAACACGCAGGGTCCCATCTAGTTTATTTATTTTACTAAAAACAAACATAAGTAGCTGATCGCATGCTTAAAAGCAGGTCAAAGCAACAGGAACTTCTAGATATATAAAGGACAGATCTAGATCTTCAAGAACGAGTCATGCAGAAATTTAAATCCTTGATACCTAGAACAGAAGTTTAAATGAGGCAACATATAGAACCTGCAGGAGTGAGAAATAACAAGTTTGTGCTGACCTTTTTTTATGATGTCTCTCTGCTACTTGCAATATCAACTCAGGAGGAAAAGATCTTATATTTGATTTTACTAAACTTGTATTGGCGCTATAAAAGAAAACCAATTGTTTTATATTAGCAATACACATATGTATTAGCACCTAATAAGTACATGCTTTCACAAATGAGACAAAATTTGGTGACTATTTACCTGTCATTGCAGACAATTACGGTGTAGGGAAAGTGGACGACGATGGCGATGGGAATACAGTAAGGCACTTCTTCAACTGACAAAATTGAGAAATAGAATCACCTCTTTGGCACCAGAATATACTGCATTATATTTTTTACTCCAGTTAGCTAAGAAGCCTGAAATGGCAAACACCAAGTCATTGAGAAATAAGAGGGGATAACATCAATGATTATACTCTGAAAGATATATGTTGTCCCTAGAGTGCAATAGAAATCCCTCACAAAGCATGCAGTTGGCAGTTGCTGAATTATGCTTAGCATCATAAATTAGATACTTACAACTCAGAAGATAAAAATTGACAGCTCTATTGGACTTTTCACAGACTAACCGCTAAAAAACAAACGACCAGCTCTAGCTGAGCTGCTCTTTGCTTCAGAGGTGTACATAGATCTTCTAGACCATCAATGAAGCTTCTTTGACAACACAGAAAAAACCATCCCTAACAAGTTAATAGAAAAACCAAACTACCACAAACAAAAATCAGATATCTCTCTGAGAAAATTGCACCAGCCCTTTTGCTCTGTAGCTGCTCCAGTGCTTCATCTCATAAAAAATCATGTCAACAATCTGCTGAATCAAGCATTCCTCAAATATTCCATTGTTTCTTTCCTTCCGAGTTTTCCAGGAGACCAGCAAGAAGAGGGACCTGAGCCCTTTGCTTTGCATCTTTTTTGATGATTAGTCTTGTAGATAATATAGATATGCATAATTTGAAGACATCCCATGGTACGTTCAGTAACATCCTGTACCAGTTTAGATATCCCATCATGATTCGGGCCGAGTTCCCCAGCCTGATTTGTTCTCTTTTGCAGGATCAGTGCAGTGAGCATATCAAGTACAAGGAGGTTAGCCATGCTCGTTAGCATTCTCACCATGGTTGCCTTAATAATTTGTTCTCCAACATTTTTTCTATAGTTACACTATAGAAGACACTAGCATAAATAAAATCTAACCGTTCATTTATGTGAGTATTTTAATGAACGATATGATAATTTAGAAAATTGCCCACCATATCATTGAGGGTAATTTAGTCCAGATGAATAGTTTTTTCCCGTCGAGTCATCCTGTCGATCACGTACAGGCAAACCAGAATTACTAGAAGAAATGGGCAGCTTGAATTTCACGTGAAAACTGCAACTTGCATTAGCAGGCGCCGGCCACACAAACCTTCCAGCAGAGAGCATTGATCAGGAAGACATGTGAATTTTATTTGCATTAAAAATGCATATATTTTTTTCAGATAATTGTACACCATTGTACATGTACATAATGTTGTCTTCTTTCGTTGTTAGTTCTTATTCGAAGAAGTGCAGAAAAGTGTAGCTGATGTAGGATAGAAAGATATATAGATAAGGATATTGCACCATAAAGGTGTAATATATAGATAAAGGTGTCTGAAAAATCAACACCTGGGCGCCGTGTGAAGCCGCGGAGAACCCAGCGAGCTTTATAGCGCTCTAGCGAACCATCAGCCTGAAGTTTGTGCTTGAAGATCCATTTGCCAGTCACCACATTCGCGCCAGGGGGGCGTGGAACAAGATCCCAAGTGTTATTCTGGAGAAGTGCAGCATGCTCATCCAGCATGGTAGCTCGCCAGTTCGGGTCGGCGAGAGCAGCCCGGTATGTCCTTGGGACAGGAGATAGCAGCGCGGTGTGGAAAGTAGTGGGTTGCCGGAAACCATGTTTCGCCCTAGTGGTCATGGAGTGTTGATTGACCACAGGAGGAATGGCAACCGCGCCCTTCGGGAGGGGTGCAGGGGCGACGGGCGCTAAAGACGCGTCTGGAGCCGGACGAGGGCGCCGGCGGTACACTTGGGTGATGATGCGAGCAGCACGTGGCTGTGCGGGGGATGCCGAAGCAGCCGCACGTGGCTGTGCGGACGTAGTCGAGGCTGCTGGCGACATTGAGACAGGAGCAGGCGGGGGAGCACCGGTGGACACTGCCATACGTGGCAGTGCAGGTGAGTTGGCTGCTGGAGACTCAGCCGCACATGGTAGTGCGGGCAGAGGCAGCAGGGAACCCGCAGCAGCAGGCAGAGGAGCCGGCAACGGTGATCCTGCAGGGAAAAAAGACTGTGTCGGGCCTATGGGCACCGGAACGGGATTAGAAAAAGTGTCCAAAAACTCGAAGGCCGTGGGGGATGGTGTGTCAGGTTGCTCGGCAAAAGGGAAGGAGAACTCGTCAAAGATCACATGGCGAGAGATGAAGACCTTGTTGGAGTTGGTGTCTAAACAGTGGTATCCTTTATGATGGGCAGAGTAGCCAAGAAAGACACACGAAGTAGAGTGCGGAGCAAGTTTATGAGCAGCGGTGGCGGACAAGTTGGGATAACAGCGACAACCAAAGACGCGCAGATGGTCATATGCGGGCAGAGAGCCTAGCAAAGCTTCATGAGGCGTACGGGAGTGCAGCGTTTTGGTTGGTAAGATGTTGAGGAGAAAGGTGGAGGTGTTCAGGGCCTCGACCCAATACCGAGGTGGGAGACAAGCTTGGAAGAGGAGGGACCGAACCACATTGTTGAGAGAGCGGATGGCTCGCTCAGCCTTGCCATTCTGAGCTGAGGTGTAAGGACACGACATTCGAAGGTGAGGGCCGTGGGTGAGGAAGAAGGCGCGGGCGTTGGAGTTGTCAAACTCGCGCCCATTGTCGCATTGGACAGACTGGATGGTTTGGCCAAACTGTGTGGAAACAAAAGCAAAGAAATTAGATAGGGTTAAAAAGGTGTCAGACTTGAGGCGTAAAGGAAACGTCCACACATAGTGTGTGTAATCATCGAGAATGATCAAATAATATTTGAAACCCGATACACTAGGGACTGGCGAGGTCCATAAATCACAATGTATGAGTTCAAAACTATGTGAAGCACGTGATGCTGACACAGGAAAAGGAAGACGAACATGACGCCCGAGCTGACAAGCATGACAAACAGAAGTTCTAATTTCTTTACTGCAAGCTAGGAGTTTGGACAGAGTCTCAAATCCAGGATGACCGAGACGACGATGCCATAGGGTAGACATGGTGGTGGCGGCAAGGTGTGCAGCAGGAAGGGAGGACGCGCTAGATGAGTTAAGAGGGTACAACGGCCCGGAGCTATTGCACCTGGTGATCACTCTCCTGGAATGTAGATCCTTCATAGAACAACCAGCGGGGTCAAATTCAACAGAACAGTTGTTGTCAGAAGTAAACTGACGCACGGAAATTAGGTTCTTAATAAGACCCGGAGAAACAAGAACATTATTAAGATATAATGAACGGGGAAGATAAGTAGTGCCAGTGGAGGTGACGAGAAGGAAAGTACCATTACCGACAACAATGGAGGGCGGAATAGGATACCGCTGGGAAGAGGTGTGTGAAAGATTACCGGCGTCAGAGGTCATGTGCGAGGTGGCGCCGGTGTCGAAGATCCAGTCAGGTTGCTGGGGCGGAATCAGCGACATGGTGTTGAAGGAGGAAGCCAGACCCTGTGCGTCCCAGGACGGCGCCATGCTAGTCGTGGGGTAGTAGTAGCCGGAGGGAGCAACCCACTGCCCTTGGGTGCCGGTGACGAGAGCCTGCGGCTGAGGTGGAGGAGCCGGCAGATGAGGACGAGTCCCAGGCCACATGCTGATAGAACCGGACCAGGGCCTGTAGAAGCTGGGCCACGAACCGCCTGGTGGAGCCGTCGCAGGAGGAGCTGGACCAGGGGCGGGCGCGCCAGACTGCCGCCCCTTGCCCTTGCCACCGCCGCACGTGCCGCGCTTGCCGGATTTGTTGGAGTTTCCGCCGGGTCCAGGAGAGGCGCTGGGGGGCTGCTGCGGGGGCGCAGCGAGCTTGCTGGGTTGCTGACCAGTAGCACCGCCAACGCCGGAGGCAAGGAGGACGGTCGGGGAAGACACCGGGCGATGAGCCATGTTGAGTTCTTCAAGCAGTAGATCGGTCCTGGCTTCCAGGAATGTGGGGAACGGGCGCCCACGCTGAAGGTGCATGCCGATGGAGGCAAAGCGCTCGTTGAGACCGCGGATGATGTTGAGGACGAGTGTTCGATCAGTGACGACCTCACCCAAGTCGCCCAGGGCATCGGCCATGGATTTAAACTTGCGGCAGTAGTCGGTGATGGAGAGACCACCCTGGACGAAATTGCGGAAGGCGGCGTCGAGGTACAGCGCGCGCTGCTCTCGGTTGCCGAGGAACTGGTGCTCCAGGGCGAGCCAGACGGAGCGGGCAGAGGCTGTGGCAGGGTCATCCCGAACAATCTCCTCGAGATCGGGAGAGACAGTGCCGAGGAGCCACGTCATGACGACGCAGTCCATGCGCTCCCAGTCAGGGTAGGTGTGGTCGGCGGCGTCGGCGAGAACATGGCGCTGGAGGGAGAATTTCCCAAGAACTAGGAGCATCTGGTGGCGCCAGCGGGTGTAGTTGTTGGTCTCCATGTCGAGGACGGCGGGGACGAGAGCGCGAATGTTTTGGACGCCGACAGCCTGGGCGTGGAGGTTGATGATGGCGGCGACTTCGTGCGCCAGGAGAGCGTCCCGGAGCGGCTGACGAAGGCCACCGCTGCCACTGGCGCTGACAGAGGAGGCGGCGTCGTCCTCCTGGTGTACGGCGGCCTCGGCTGCTTCTCGCTCCTGGGCGGCACGAGCGAGCGCGTCACGAGCGCGAGCGGCGGCGGCATCGCGCTCCTGGGCCGCAATCGCGGCCTCCTGCTCGGCGGCCTGGGCGCGCTGGAGAGCGGCGGCCCGAGAAGCCTCCTGTTGGTGACGGGGCTCCTCAGCAGTGCGGACGCGGGCAGCCTCGGCGGCCCGGGCACGCTCAGCCGCGGCGACGGCCTCGGCGGCGCGGGTGCGCTCGGCCTCGGCGGCAGCCTCGGCACCGGCGGCAGAGGAGGCGGGAGGAGGAGAGGCGCGCGTGAAAGGGCAGCGGAAGGAGGAAACTCTGATACCATAAAACCAATTGTATTGCAAGATAATGTAGACCAAGCAATTGTACACATATATATGCAATCAACCTATAATTAATCATAATGGACCAGTAGTCTATGTGCCTATGCATACAGCAATTAACCT
The DNA here is from genome assembly GCA_003991445.1 of Oryza meyeriana var. granulata. Classification (NCBI taxonomy): domain Eukaryota; kingdom Viridiplantae; phylum Streptophyta; class Magnoliopsida; order Poales; family Poaceae; genus Oryza; species Oryza meyeriana. The sequence goes on along the minus strand of RYFJ01000080.1, from coordinate 56,274 downwards.
ATAATTAGCCATAATGGTCCAGTAGACCAAACGCCTATGCAGTTGTCTAATAGTTCTGTATATTGTCAATTGAATACAACTACTTGCAAAGATGAAGTGAATACTTTGAACAACCACTTGCTGTACCTATTACTTTTGATAATGAAATCTTGCAGATATTTAAGAATAATGAAGTCAATGTAGAAGAGAAGAAAGTCACAGAGAAACAAGAAATACGTGTTTGCCCAACGCACGCTTTAAGAAGTTTCAACTGATAGTGTGCATGTGTCATCTGAGAAGAGTGTGACATGTAAAATTTAATATACTATGTACATATTCGTAGTATTTTGGGACGAAGGAGTAGCTCGTTCCTTCTCTTTCCTCATATTCTCTCATCCGAACCAGAGTCGAATTTTGCCCGTTTGTTTGGTTTATTTTTGTCAGGACGGTTTTGTCTCATAGCTAAGTTTGGTACTAACTCGTCTCAAAATAAATCTCTCTTTAATATATCTCACATATACATATTAAAGCTAAAAGATTAAAATGACTTTCGCTTTATCAAACTCCGATGTATATATACTTTACTTTAACAAACTTCAATACAATTGTTTCCTAATTTAAGTAAACTCCAATACATGTGTTTCTTGCTTTAACAAAATCTAATATATTAATTACTTCAAAAATAAAGTCTCTATGAAATAAATAAGATGAACAAAAAAATAACTTATTTTAGGAAAAAAAGTATATATATATTTTTCTTTGGCTTTACTCTGGTAAAAACCGAGCGGGCCGAATAAACCGAAATCCAAACCCCATCCCGTCGGCTTGCACCAGTCGTCCAGACTAGAGCCCACAAAACCAAAAGTTTGCTAGTAGTACCAATCTAGTCCATCGTTCTCTCTCATCTGATTCCTCGCGAGTCTCGACCGAAACGACACAGAAAGGCACCACCGGCGGAGGACGTAATGTCATGAAAATCCGGATAATAAAAACATTTAAAAGTTGAGCAAAGTCCATATTTGATCCCTCACTATAGGCTTGGTTAGGTTTTGGTCATCAACAATAAACCATTCACTTTTGATCACTCAACTCTTAAAATCGTCCGTATTTTATCCATTTAGACTAATAATAATGACACCAACATAATAATAAATACGCAATAAAATAAAAAAAAATAAATAAAATAGTACCACCTACAAAGTCGACCTCGTCTCCCTTTTCTTTTTGTCTCCCATATCCTATATCTATATATAATTTATTCTAAATAGATATAATTAGGATGCCACGTGGACCATATCATCGAAAACCACCTTGGATTATACCAAAGAATGAAATGTGGATGATTTCAAGAGTTAAGGGACTAAAAAATAAACGGTTTTATAGTTGAGAGACCAAAACCAAACCAATGGTATAGTTGAGGAATTCTCTGTTAAAAGTTTAAATTTTTTAAAAGATTTTTTTATCGTGATGATATCTTTGATTGTTTACTCGCAACTCAAGAGAAAAAATATAATTGAAAGCAATAAAGAACCAAAATAAAAAACTTTAATTTGCGAAACCTCAAATAAATCGTCAACCGTACAAAATTAAGGAAATCAAATTTCGATTTAATTTCCAACGAGTGAAATAGTAGTACAAGCCAATCGTGTAATTCATACATTAATTAAAGTGTACACATCTCTCTCCACACACACACATACACATATAGACACACACTTCGTATACTTATACGGAGTGTCTCTGTCCAAACTTTCATACATCCCTCCATTTTGTTCTAATTATCGCTCCATCAACGCTTCATCCGTATGTGTAACACCCTGAATTTATTCTCATATAAAAATAATTGTGAAAAAGGAATTTTAGAAATTAAATTAAAAGCCTCAAGGAGTGTAAATAATAAAATCAGAGAGAAATCTATACCAAAATAGGCTTGGAAATAATTTTATAAAATTCTTTGCTTAATTATCTATTTTCTGGAATTTTCTGAGATTTATTTGATTAAGAGAAGTATTTTTAGTGAATTAAATTGAGTTCACAGCATTAAAACAAAAAGAAAAGAAAATAAAAACACCCTCTCTATGCACGGGCCAAATCCGGCCCAGTACTGTGCACTTAACCCCTCTCTGCGCGCGCTCGGCCCACGGCCTGTGGCCGCCCGTCTTTCTGTGCGCTCACCGACAGGTGGGCCCCACCTGTCGGGATCGTCCCCGACCTCTAGTCGGAGAGCACTGTGCTGTCCGACATTGCCGCCATGAAATCCGATCCAATCCGCTTGATTCAGTGGGTTTCTGATCCGATTGATTGAGAGGTTTTGATCCTCAAGGTCTCCTATCTCTTTCCCCTCAAGAATCGTGGCGCGAAATCTAAGGAATCAACACCGCAACGGACTCATGAAGCTTCAAGACTCCGAGGAGAACCCTAATCTGCCACGTCGCCAAATCCGAGCCGATCTCCCTCCTCCGCCGCTATAAATAGTGCCTCCCGACGCCCGTCTCTCTCCTTCCGCCTCAACCCAAGCCAGTTCGTATCGCCTGAGCCCTAGCTCCATGAAAGCTTCACTCTGCCGTTGCCGCTGACCTTCAGTCTAGCGCCGCCGTTGCCCTAGTCACCGCCAGCGCTCGTCGTCACCTCGGTCAGCACCACCTGAGTGTGAAGGAGCTAGGCCGCCGTTCCCCGACCGTTGAAGGCCCCTGGAACCCCTTCGCCGCCAAGGACCCAAGGAGCTTCGCCGCTAGAAGCTCGCCGCCGGCCCCTCTCGTCGCCAACCCTCGCCGTTCTGCCTCAGTAAGCATCGCCGTGATCTCCTCTACCTGTTCCCGTCCTCGCCACGCACCGCCGTGCCGCCGATCGCCGACGACCATTGGTCCCGTCCCCCGCCGTTGCCCCGTCACCCATGCCGACTTGGCCGTCGATGTGGCTGCTGCGTAGGCACCAGCTCGGATCCGCTTGGATCTAATCCGAGCCATCGTTTGCCCAATGTGATCCAAGCCGTCGGATTTTCCCCGATGTGATCTCGGCCTTTAGATGGCTAGATTGGTTTTGAACCGTTCGATCTAGGTTAGATTAAATCCTGGCCATCCAATCTATCTTAAACCTTGGATAAATCTGGACTATCCAATCTGGTCGCATTAAATCTCTACCCTCGGATCGCTCTGTGGACCTCGGTGGACCTGGTCCACCATGGACCAGCACCCCTCCCTCTCGCTGCCAGTGGGCCCCACTGGTCAGCTGAGAGCTCTCTCTCTCTCTCTGATGACGTCATAAAAGCTTTTCCTGAATTAAATTAATTCAGTAATGACGCAATAAATTGGTTTAATTCTTTTAAAGCTTTTAAAAGGGGTTTAAACTTCTAAAATTCATAACTAATTCATCTGAACTTCGTTTAGGGTGATTCAACTTGTAAAATTCTTTAAAAATCAAGATCTACCCATTAAAAATATAATATTATGCTGTTCATGTGTGTTGATGTACTGTTTTGCTCGTTTTTGTTTATTGCCTTTAGCCACCGATGCTCAAGAAGAGTCGCAGTTTCTCGAGGAGAGTTCCGCGGCCTGTGAGGGGCAGCAAGACAAGTCACACAGATTCTTAAATCCCTTTGAGCATATAGTTCCTATGTTTAAAGCTATATTTTCTTTTAACTTTGTATTTATTTTAGAATGTCATTGGTAAAGGGAAACCTTAATCTTTGTTTATGGCCCCTGTCGGAGGAGGAAACTCCAACCGCGGGGAGTCTGGAGACCCCCCTTTTGAGTTCGGCCAGGGGAGTTGTTCACAGGACGACTTGCGACGTCGGAGAGAAGATGATCGATGCTCGGGCGCCGGGGGCCCGAGCTGAGAAGGCACACAAGGGAGGCAGGAGGCGTAGACAGGTTCGGGCCGCGCGGAGGCGTAATACCCTACTCCTGTATGTGTTTTGCTATGTGGGAGAATGAACGTGGTATGCTGTTACAAGGTGAACTCAGCGGCGCTCTGGAGCTAGCCCTCCCTTCGGAAAAGGGAGACAGAACTGAAGAAGATGAACAGTAGCGAGAAAGCGAGCTAGAGAGCCCGAGATTGGGAGACCTTCTGCTAGAGCTTTTATCTAGAGCTCCTGAGAGTCTCTTCCTCCCTTTTCCGAAGGGAGGGCTAGTTCCAGAGCACCGCTGAGTTCACCTTGTAACAGCATACCATGTTCATTCTCCCATATAACAAAACACATACAGGAGTAGTGATGAGGAACGGGTTTTCCAATCTTCCGTCAGATAGATAGCTTTCGTTTTTGGTGGAACGCGACACACCGATCCGGCTTTAGATCACAAGATCCGATTCCTGCAACCTTAGCACCACGATTCCTCTGGTTATCAACCGTGTCACAAATCCGGTTGACCTCGCCAAGAAGGCTAATCCCTGCCTGCGAAACGAAGAACACAAGCAAGAACCCGAAAGTACGCAACTCAATTAAAGTGACAATTGCAGATGAATGATTAAGCACTCGAAGTTGGGGTTTCACAACCGATGACGGCGACTGTTCTAATACAGATTGATCTAAAGCAAAACCCAAAACCTAACGTGGGTGGTGGCTACTGAATATATAGTGTAAGGGTCGTCACACCCCCTGGACGCGCCCTCTAACAGGCTCTAAGACGATACACGGCCCAACGGCCAAAAGACGGTACCCTGGCAGATTCTGGACGCTGACTTGTTTCGATGATTTCTGTTGACTCCGGTGGAATTTGGATGTCAAACCAAAGCCATTGGTTAGCTTATAAAATTATCTTTCCATGCATATGTGGATCGTCGAAAACGGAGTCCGTATGCATCCTGGGCGTCCGTTTTACTGCAGGCTGTTCCTGAAGTCCGAGGCAGACTCGAACTCGAGTTGGACTGGGCCTCCGGCTTGTCTTGGGTGTCCTTGCTGGTCTTCTCCGCCTCCACACCTCTCTCCAAGTGCTTCATGATCCTCTCCAATGTTCCTAAGCAAAATAACATCATTAGGTAGCAATCTATTCTCAAAACTATGAAAAGGATCGCTTAAGAACGAGCTCACCTTTAGATTTAATTGTCGCATTCGAGCTCGGGTCATTGGACCTTGCATAACGGTTGGAGGATTAGCGGGTGCATCCAAAGGAGTGATGTCCTCATCAAGTAGGGTATTACGCCTCCGCGTGGCCCGAACCTGTCTACGCCTCCTGCCTCCTTTGCGTGCCTTCTTAGCTCAGGCCCTCGGCGCCCGAGCATCGATCATCTTCTCTCCGACGCCGCAAGCCGTCCTGTGAACAACTCCCCTGGCCGAACTCAAAAGGAGGGTCTCCAGACTCCCCATGGTTGGAGTTTCCTCCTCCGACAGCTGGCGCGCCAGGTAGGGGGAGTTTCACTTCCAGGCGACACGCCGGCGTCCTCAACGCCGACACGCTTCATGGCAGGAGGCCATCGTCCGTGGGACTCAGACGAGGAGTCCGGCGGCCACACCCTGCCGGGCAATGTTAGCCCTTTGGCGAGCCCGCCGCGTTCCCCCTCTCCGTCCTCCTGGGGGGTGCGGCGTGCGCCCGACGGGCCGAGCTTCCCCCGCAGCGGCCTGGTTGTGCGGCCTCGGCCCCTTCCCTTGCGAAGGGAGCCGGCAAGTGCCCCGCTGGGTCTGCCGCAACCTCATCCATGAGGCGCGGGCGAACGCGCCGCTCCACGGCGTGCCGCCATCTCGACTTGCAGTCCGTGTCGCCGCAGGGAGCCCTCCTAGCGGCGGAAGCCCTCCTGCGCCACCCTCTGGCATTCACTGAAGGCGAAGGCCTGGAGCGGCGATGGCTCAATGAAGTCGCCGACCTGGTAGGCGCGGCCCGTCGCCGGGTCACCGCCGACAGCAGTGCAGGGGCCGGGAGCGTCGACCGCGCGACATCTAGCGCGGACCGGCCCCCCGCCCCGAAGCAGAACCAAGCCCGGAGCGCGGCGCCTCGCGCCGCGCCTCCGACCAACAATGGCCCCGGCGACCTCCATGACCAACTAAGCCGGATGCGGACTCATGAGGACGCCCGAGTCACGAATGAGCAGCAGCGCGAGCGGCGCGCTGTCGCTGCCGCGCCTCCCGAGGCCCCCGACAAGGGCCCTGGAGAGGACGGCAAGCTCTCACGTTCCGCGTCACGGCAGAACAGGAGGAAGCACCAGAAGGCCAAGGCGGCCGCCGAGAACTTCGCCTTGGCTGTCCCGGGCAGCCCCCGGGGCGACGTTGCCCACGGGGACGATGACGGCGGCAAGCGGCAAAAGGCCGCACGCGCGCGGCCGCCACCGTCAATGGCTCGGAGGTGGTGCGCCTTCCACCAGTCGCACCGGCACGACCTTACGGAGTGCCGCGCCATGCAGCGCTTCGCCGAGCGCATCAAGAAGCTCCAGCAGGAGCGGCAGCAGGCCAAGCCCGATCGAGGCGATTCGGACGGTCCAATCCTAAGGCGGACGGTCTGATCGCCCTGATTCGGACGGTCCGATCCTAAGGCGGACGGTCCGATCGCCCTGATTCGGACGGTCCGATCCGTTGATCGACCTAACCGTTGCCCCATATCGGACCGTCCGCCAAGGGATCAGACCGTCCGAATCAGGGCGATCGGACCGTCCGCCTTAGGATCGGACCGTCCGAATCAGGGCGATCGGACTGTCCGCCTTAGGATTGGACAGTCCGAATCGCCCCGATCGGGCTTGGCCTGCTGTCGCTCCTGCTGGAGCTTCTTGATGCGCTCGGCGAAGCGCTGCATGGCGTGGCACTCCATAGGGTTGTGCCGGTGTGACTGGTGGAAGGTGCACCACCTCCGGGCCATTGACGGTGGCGGCCGCGCGCATGCGGCCTTTCGCCGCTTGACGCCGTCATCGTCCCCGTGGGCAACGTCGCCCCGGGGGCTGCCCGGGACAGCCAAGGCAAAGTTCTCGGCGGCCGCCTTGGCCTTCTGGCGCTTCCTCCTGTTCCGCCGTGATGCGGAACGTGAGAGCTCGCCGTCCTCTCCAGGGCCCTTGTCGGGGGCCTCGGGAGGCGCAGCAGCGTCAGCGCGCCGCTCGCGCTGCCGCTCGTTCGTGACCTGGGCGTAGTCATGAGTTCGCATCCGGCTTAGCCGGTCATGGAGGTCGCCGGGGCCATTGTTGGTCAGAGGCGCGGCGCGAGGCGCCTCGCTCCGGGCTTGGTTCTGCTTCGGGGCGAGGGGCCGGTCCGCGCTAGATGTCGTGCGGTCGGCGCTCCCGGCCCCTGCACTGCTGTCGGCGGCTGTTGACACCAAAATTTGGTACGATTCGTATCGGACTCGGTTAAGGAAAGAGATTATGTCAGTCGATGGAAATTAATCCAGAAGAAGCCGAGTATAGGAAGGAATCGTGAAGACCAAGGCATGGCAGTTAATATTTTATCTATAAATTAGGTAGCTCTAATAATTTTTAGGAAACCTGATCTCGTGTCCGATCAGGGCTTGTTGTTTTTCCTTTTATAGATAGGAACTCCTGTTTCGTGTCCGATCAGGACTGTATCAACTCGGGGTATAAATATGTATGCCCGGGTACCTTGTAAACTATCTAAACGATCAATACAACTTCGGCGCATCGCCACCCTTTCTGACGGGTTCTTGCTTCTCGAGCCGGGCTGTATCGGTTAGGTCCGAACTCCTGCGAGAGGGTAAGACTCATCACCCCTTACCACGGTGTACCTATTCTGTCTACGGCTGCATCAGTTAAGTTTGATCTCTTAGTCCGAGTAGATATACCACATCACGCATGCATAGTTTTTATCGGCTTACCGGGGGTAGTTTATCATCAGTTTGTGCTGCATCGGTTGGGTCTGAGCTACTAAACTACTAGCGATAAATTGTTCTTGTTAGGTTGATAGATTTTATGCAAGCGTCTTATCGGGATGTATAGCCGATAAGTTATCGTACATCACAATTGCATTAGATCTATCGGCTCATCGAGGTTCTTTTATTATTATTAATTTGTGCTGCATCAATTAAGTTTGACCAACTAGATTGATAATAATAGATTTATCCTTGTTAAGCCGATGGATGTTTAGGCGATGTTTTATCGGAGTGCTTAGCCGATAAGTTATCTTTCTACTAGATAAAGCCGACTGCATTGTCTATTGATTATTATTCTGCATATCTATTCTTTCATCGGCTTCTAGCCGATGTCCAAGTGTTTTCTCGGCAGTCGGCTGGCTTATTGTTTTCTTATATTATCATCGATTCTATCATCGGCTTCTTAGCCGATGCGCAAGTGCTGTTGGTAGTCGGACACGAGGAAGGACTCGGGCGCGAGCACGGTCGAGGACCCGGGCGCGGGCACAGGCGAGGGCCCGGGCACGGGCGCGGGCAGTACCTTAGGTTTACGGCCGATGCTCAAGCATTCCTTCGGCAATCGGCTGGTAAGATTCTTATCGGCCGATTGGATCACTGAGCTAATATTTTCTATCTCCTTGTCAATTGCGGGGTCAAATTGACTGGCACGCCTACGAACCTCAACATCTTAGGACCTGCACTAGAGCTAAGCAGATCTCCCAGGCCTTCGCGTGTCCTAAGGCGCCGAACGGCCCTCGGCGGTTTTCGGCGTCAACAGCGGCGACCCGGCGACGGGCCGTGCTTACCAGGTCGGCGACTTCATTGAGCCATCGCCGTTCCAGGCCTCCGCCTCCAGTGAATGCTGGAGGGTGGCGCAGGAGGGCTTTCGCCGCTAGGAGGGCTCCCTGCGGCGACGCGGATTGCAAGTCGAGATGGCGGCGTGCCGTGGAGCGGCGCGTCCGCCCGCGCCTCATGGATGAGGCCGCGGCGGACCCAGCGGGGCACTTGCCGGCTCCCTCCGCAAGGGAAGGGGCCGAGGCCGCACAACCAGGCCGCTGGGGGGGAAGCTCGGCTCGCCGGGCGCACGCCGCACCCCCCTAGGAGGACGGAGAGGGGGAACGCAGCGGGCTCGCCAAAGGGCTAACATTGCCCAGCGGGGTGTGGCCGCCGGACTCCTCGTTTGAGTCTCGCGGACGATGGCCTCCTGCCATGGAGCGTGTCGGCGTTGGGGACGCCGGCGTGTCACCTAGAAGTGAAACTCCCCCTACCTGGCGCGCCAGCTGTCGGAGGTGGAAACTCCAACCGTGGGGAGTCTGGAGACCCCCCTTTTGAGTTCGGTCAGGGGAGTTGTTCACAGGACGGCTTGCGGCGTCGGAGAGAAGATGATCGATGCTCGGGCGCCGGGGGCCCGAGCTGAGAAGGCACGCAAGGGAGGCAGGAGGCGTAGACAGGTTCGGGCCGCGCGGAGGCGTAATACCCTACTCCTGTATGTGTTTTGCTATGTGGGAGAATGAACGTAGTATGCTGTTACAAGGTGAACTCAGCGGTGCTCTGGAGCTAGCCCTCCCTTCGGAAAAGGGAGACAGAGCGAGCTGAAGAAGACGAACAGTAGCGAGAGAGCGAGCTAGAGAGCCCGAGATCGGGAGACCTTCTGCTAGAGCTTTTTTCTAGAGCTCCTGAGAGTCTCTTCCTCTCTTTTCTTGCTGTTGGCATGGATCCTCCTTTTATCGATCAAGGGGAGTCCACAGTGCCCAGTACACAGAGAAAGCTAGCTACGATTTGTCTTGTCGCACGCACGCGGCCACCTGCCGCGCCGCGCCGGAGAGACGTCTAGTCGCCGCCTTGCTCAGCTGCTGCGGGCGGCTGGAGTATGGAGATGTGACAGTGCGTGCCTCCGCTGCCAGAGCGTGGAGAATCGAGGCCCCCTCAACCGAAAGTTCTCTGACGGCACTGGGAGGGGGCCCACGGAAGGCCATCATGACGGTGCACGCATGTCCGACCGGGAGACAGGCGGGAGGCGCCCCGTCGCCTCGCCATTAATGTGGGTAGTTGGGGAGCTGATCCGCTCAAGCTGGCCTCGTGCCCGGGGCGGAGAGCTCATCGAGTCCTCCACGCGCACGAGGCACCGAGACTGTGGGTCCCGGGACCGGGCAGCGAGACCCGGGGCCCGGGAACGGAGCTTCCCGGGACCGGGGACGAGACCTGGGGCCCGGGCATGGAGCCTATGGGCCCCGGGACCGGGCACAGAGGAGTGCCCCTTCTCGAGAATGCCCCCGGGACCCGGAGTGGATGTGGGCGCCCGTCGCGAGGCGCCCGGAGAAGGCGCACCCGGGCCTGGGCAATGCTCGGGCCCCAGGTACTTGGCAGGAAGAAGGCTGTAGCCGGCCGTCACCGGTGCAGAATGTGGGCCTGGAGGAGCTGACGTGGCCAAAGATCCACGCGTCCCCCGAGAATGTGGGACCCCCATTCCCGTTTCGCCGACAGCCCCTTTGACTTGTTTACTAGATATTGTATCTATGGGATAAATGTGACTAGCTAGCTTTATTTATTGGTTAGCTAGATTACCTCTAGGACTCTGCTTAGCCATGCTTAGCAAACTATAGAATAACTTCTGGGGCTGTAACATTAACGGCGACTATAATATCTAGTCACATGAAATGATGATTCCATTTACGATTGTGGTCGTGCGAGGATAATTTAATGGTCCACTAAAACTTGATAAAAAGGTGGGTTGCGAGCACCAGGGTTGTGAATGTTGCTAGCGATACTCATAACAGTTAAGGACCGGTTCATGGACTACTTGTTACAAAGCAACACTCGTGCTAACCACAAGCTAGAATGGGATAGCAGGAGTTTTGAAGTGTGCCAAGTTCAATAGGAGGCACCAGGGCGTGTTTGTGGCTGATATAAGTCTACACATGGTAGTGACAATAAGACCATACTTCGGATGTCGAGCCGTCTCGCGGGAAGGCACTTAATCACCCCTACCGGAGACCAGAGGTTCGGTGGGAGGCTCTCCTATTGTGCGAGTTACATGGATAATCCTATCACAATTCCTTTCTGAGGTACCGTGGTGGTATCAAGACGCACTGTGATGTGTTATGGAGTTGTGTCTTATGGGTAAATTGGTACATCTCTGGCCAGAGTAAAACTATTCGAATACCTGTGCCCACAGTTAAGGGTGAGCCTAGCAATGTTTTCTGTGATTAGTCCCACATTAACTAAATTTGATAATTGAAGGATGAATCGTGGTTAGCTCCAGGTTGGAGTGGTTGGGCCTATGCCATTTGGTGAATGGTATAGTGTTCGATAATGTTGATTAATTATTGATGTTGTACTGCTGTCTTAAATGCTATTGATGCAAATTGAGCCATATTATGCCATCCTTTGTTATCCTGTGCACTTGCATATTTGCTGTGTGGCTTGCGGAGTATTTCATGTACTTACTTTGCAATCAACAATTATCATTCAGAGGAGTACTTCAGTGAGGAGGACTGCTTGGAGGATTAAGCGGGAACCTAGTCAAGTTTGTGGAGTGGGTTTTGTCACGATTTTTTAGCTTAATTTTCACTGCTAGAACTTTATTATTTTGAGAGACACCATTCGCCTCTGTAATAAATACTTTAGATATGTAAACAATTACTTTGATTAGCAACTATGTCATGTGTGCCTCGGTTGATTTCTGGACGAGGATTTACACACAATAAAACTTTAGAATTTTAGATGGAAATTCTGAGCGTGACAAGTTGGTATCAGAGCCACCTTGACCATAGGATAAGCCCCTTGGTACCCCTAAGTGTCTTCAAATTTTTTTTTAGATCTGTCCTCTCCTCTTTCTCTTTTAATTAAGGGAGTTAATGGTACAAAAAAAATCCCTTTTTGATTCAATTGATTTCTTCTCTCAAAAATTTAAGTTCTTTCCTAGAAAAAACCCTCAATTATGCTAATTCCTTTGTTTTTAATTTTCGATAAAAATTTTACTACTTTCTTTACCCTTTTATTTGCAACAAAATTTGTTCTGTTAAGTTAGTCAAAATCGATAAATCTTCCATTCATGCTCCATAGATGGCAAACCGAGAGCCATTGCATCTGTTTGGAGTTGGTGGATTTGTCAAGGAGTTACGAGATATGGCCTTCGCCATAGGGTACAATCCGGCCCCTGAATACAGACAAGTCACTCACAACCCCTGTGAAGAGAAGTGGCGTGTCCGCCTCACGATTTCAAGTGAACATGAAGGAGTCCCATCCATGATCTTCGGAGCAGGAGGAAGAAATTTTGAGCATGCATGTCAAGAGGTGGCTTTGGAAGCTATTGGAGAACTTTGTCACCGCTACACCGCTCGTCTGAGGAACACTGCTTTCCACTACCACCCGTCCAGGACCCACAATGATGAGTACAACAGTTACTAGAACCCAGGAGCAGAGAACAATGCAACTACTCAACGACTTGTAAGGATGTTGAGTGCCATGGACAACGCTCGGGCTGATGTGGTGATCGCAGCTCATGAACGGGAGAATGAGAACCACACTAAGATCTGTAGGCTGCAGAACCAAGTGGACCAGTTGAAGCAAGAGTTGGCCCTGGCCAAAAAAGATGCACCCCCTGAAGGAGCCAAGATCCACACCACCCCAAGGAAGAGGGTTCATCTTCCACTTCGGATTCAGCTAGCACCAAGGACCCGTTTATTGAACGACCAGGTCCTACTTCGGGTAGTTCCACCGGTGGCTTATGCTGATGATGCAGAAGAGGACTCAGAGGAGTCAAAGACCAGCACACCTTTGGAAGGGTCAGAAGATAGTGGAACTCGAACTCACTCTGAAGTGGAGTGGGGTGATACTTAAGAAGATGAAGGGGAATCTGAACACAACTCAGATGCAAGAAGAAGTCCTTTGCCCCGTTGAGAAGCCCTTGGTAGCATCTTATCATGAGTTACCTTAGATCGTTGTGTTAGCAGTTGTGTGCTTAGGAAATGCTTGTGTGTGTGAGGTTTAGTCAACAGTTTATGCTAGAGGGTGGTGATGTAACTGTTTAAGTTAGGAGTTGCTTGATGGTGTGATAGTAAGCTACATCAATGTTAATCACTCAGTTTAGAGCAATAAAAGTGAAAGCTTAAGTAGTATGAAATCCGTCTCAAGGGCTCTTTCTTTTCTTCTCATCTTTGCTCTGCAGATGGTGAACACACGTAACGGAAGCAACCAGGATGGTAACTCTGGAAACAACAATCGCGGGGGTGCACCCAACGGACCGCCGCATCAGGACGACAATCTTACCATTGCCCGGGTCTTGGCAAACCGAACGCAGCTGATGAACATGATGTTTTAACAAATGCAAAATCAGTAGAATCAGGCACAACAGCACGTGCCTCCTCCTCCACCGCAGAACAAGCTCACAGAGTTTTTGCGAGTGAGGCCTCCTACTTTCTCTAGCACAACTAATCCTGTGGAAGCTGGGGATTGGTTGCTTGCTGTTGAGAAGAAACTGGACCTTCTACAATGCACAGACCAGGGGAAGGTCTCTTTCGCGTCACACCAGCTACATGGTCCTGCGTCTGAATGGTGGGATCATTTCAGAGCTAACCGAGCTAATGGACAACCTATCACTTGGGCTGAGTTCGCCGCCGCTTTTAAGAAGACACATATCCCTGCTGGAGTAGTGGCATTAAAGAAGCGTGAGTTTCAGGCACTAAAGCAAGGGAACCGGTCGGTGACCGAGTTTCTTTATGAGTTCAACCGTCTTGCCTGCTATGCGCTGGAGGATGTTAGCACTGACGCCGACCGACAAGAGAAGTTTCTGGACGGATTGAATGATGAACTCTCAGTTCAACTACTCTCCGGTGACTACTCGGATTTCCAGAAATTGGTAGACAAGGTTATTTTCTAGGAAGACAAACAAAACCGAATGGAGCAAAGGAAGCGCAGGATGGCAAGTTTCCGGGCACAGCAATCCCCTAGTCAGAGGCCACGTGTTGCGGGACTGCCCCAGACCCAACAAGGTGGATCCTCATCGGCACCTCGCCTGCAGCGCTAGTTCTACACTAACACTACTGGCGGCAACGCTGGAGCAAACTGTCCTCCCCCTCGGCCAGTCATGGCCCTAGCAACCAACCAGCCCGTCAAGAAGGAAGTTGGAGGGAAGCCACTGACCTGCTACAACTGTGGTGATTCAGGACATTACTCTCCTCAGTGTCCAAAGCCTAAGCGTCTCAAGTCAACCACATCGGGGCAACTTTCTGGCAACGTGATCAAGGCTAGAGTGAACCACGTCACTGCAGACGAGGCTCAAATTGCACTGGATGTCATCCTAGGTAAGTTCCTTGTTAATTCAGTTATTGCAATAGTTTTGTTTGATTCGGGTGCTACACATTTTTTTATATCGAGGGATTTTGTAAAAAACATGGGTTCCAATGGGGAAATTGGATAAGTCTATCATGATTAACACACTGGGAAATCAAATGCATATACCCAGTTTAGCCCCTCTGTGACCTTAGAAATTCAGGGTATCCCTTTCCTAGCTGATTTGATTCTAATCAAATCAAAAGAGATAGATGTCATCCTAGAGATGGACTGGTTAACTCGGCACAAGAGAATTATTGATTGTGCCACTAGGACAGTGACCCTAACCCCTACCTTTGGGAGAAAAGTGATTTTCCGTGCTCTCTCCACCTTATCTTCTCCGGTATCGCTAAAACAGGCAGCCGTCGCAGAGATCTCTATGGTACGAGATTACCCTGATATGTTTTTTGATGATCTACCTGGAATGCCACCTAAGAGAGATATTGAGTTCAGAATAGACCTAGCCCCAAGCACCGTCCCTATCCACAAGAGACTATATAGGATGGGAGCTAATGAGTTGGCAGAAGTGAAGAAGCAAGTTGAAGAGTTGCTTGCTAAGGGCTACATCAGACCTAGCACGTCGCCTTGGGGAGCGCCAGTCATTTTTGTGGAAAACAAAGATGGAACTCAACGATGTGTGTTGATTATCGCGCACTCAATGAAGTCACTATCAAGAATAAGCACCCGCTACCTCGGATTGATGATATGTTTGATCAGTTAGAAGGAGCCACAATATTCTCCAAGATAGATCTTCGCTCGAACTATCATTAGTTAAGGATTCAGGAGGAAGATATTCCCAAAACTGCTTTTACCACTCGGTATGGGTTATATGAATGCACAATTATGTCTTTCAGGCTAACTAACGCCCCAGCATTCTTCATGAACTTGATGAATAAAGTGTTCATGGAATACTTGGATAAGTTTGTGGTGGTTTTCATCGATGATATCCTCGTCTATTCCAAGACTAAGGAAGAACATGAGCAGCACCTTTGTATCATTTTGGAAACCCTTCGGCAACATCAGTTATATGCCAAGTTTAGCAAGTGTGAGTTTTGGCTTCCAGAAGTGAAGTTTCTTGGACATGTCGTCACCACTAGAGGGATTGCGGTAGAACCGACCAATGTGGAGTCGGTGACCAAGTGGAAGCAGCCGCAATCAGTTTCGGAGATTCGGAGTTTCTTAGGATTGGCGGGATATTACCGTCGATTCATAGAGAATTTTTTCAGAATTGCGAAGCCTATGACCCATTTACTCCAAAAGGATGTGGAATTTTCATGGACACCAGAGTGTGAGTGGAGTTGTCAAGAGTTGAAGAAGAAGCTTGTAACCGCACCTGTGTTGATCATACCAGATCCCAAGAAAGGATTCCAAGTTTACTGTGATGCGTCTCGGCAAGGTTTGGGATGTGTGCTGATGCAAGAAGGGAAGGTTGTGGCATATGCCTCCCGGCAGCTATAGCCTCATGAGAATAATTATCCTGCTCATGACTTGGAATTGACAGCTGTAGTGCATGCCCTGAAGATTTGGAGACACTATCTTATCAGCAACCGCAGCGAAGTTTATACAGGCCACAAAAGTTTGCAGTATATCTTTACCTAGCTAGATCTGAACCTTAGGCAATGAAGATGGTTAGAGCTAATCAAGGACTACGACATCGGAATCCATTATCATCTAGGGAAAGCCAATGTGGTGGCTGATGCCCTTAGTCGGAAAAGTTAGTGCAACTCCATGGAAGTCTAGGGGTTACCGTTGGAGTTGTGTAAAGATTTTGATCGGTTAAATCTGGGTATAGTTAGTTAAGGATTTGTGGCAGCCTTGGAGGCACAACCTACATTGGTGGATCAGGTCTGCGAAGTGTAGAAAGATGACCCGGATATTTTAGAGATCAAGAAGAATATGAAGAAGGGGAATGCTACTGGATTCTTGGAAGATGAACAAGGTACCGTGTGGTTCGGAGAGTGAATTTGTGTACCAGACAAGGAGGGACTGAAAAAGCTAATCTTGGATGAAGCCCATGGGACGTAGTACTCCATCCATCCTGGCAGCACCAAGATGTATCAAAATCTTAAGGAGAAGTTTTGGTGGTCTAGCATGCGAAGGGAAATAGCCAAGTATGTGGCTGTTTGTGATGTATGTTAGCGTGTAAAGGCTGAACATCAAAGGCCAGTAGGATTATTACAACTCCTTAAGGTTCTTGAATGGAAGTGGGAAGAAGTGGGGATGGACTTCATCACCGGTTTACCAAGGACTGCATCAGGATTTGATTCTATATGGGTCGTGGTGGACAGACTTACAAAAGTAGCACATTTCATACCAGTCAAGACAACTTACTCCAGTACCAAATTGACAGAATTATACATGGCTCGAATTGTGTGTTTGCACGGTGTGCCATGCAAGATCGTGTCGGACAGAGGAAGTCAGTTTACCTCTAAGTTTTGGCAGAGACTCCAAGAAGAGATGGGTACACGGTTAAACTTCAGTACCACTTACCACCCGCAGACGGATGGTCAGACCGAGCGGGTTAACTAGATCTTAGAAGACATGTTGAGGGCTTGTGCCATAGACTTCGGTAGGAGTTGGGACAAGAGCCTGTCGTGCGCTGAGTTCTCCTACAACAACAGTTACCAGGCAAGTCTAAAGATGGCGCCGTTCGAGGCTCTATACGGATGAAAGTGCTACACACCCCTGCTTTGGGATCAGACAGGAGAACATCAGGTATACGGGACGGATATCTTGCGAGAAGTGGAAGAAAAAGTGAAGATCATACAAGAACGACTTCGAGTAGCCCAATCTCGTCAGAAGAGCTATGTGGATAACCGCAGGAGAGATCTCAGTTTTGAGGAAGGTGACTATGTGTATTTACGAGTCACGCCACTTCAGGGAGTACACCGGTTCTAGACCAAGGAAGTTGGGCCACGTTATGTGGGACCCTACAAGATATTGGGATGGAAAGAGAAGTTGCTTATCAACTAGAGTTGCCTCCCACCTTGACGGGAGTACACGATGTCTTCCATGTGTCTCAGTTGAAGAAGTGTTTACGAGTACCAGCCGAAGAAGCTGATCCAGAACAGATCGAGATTCATCGAGATCTGACCTATGTCGAGAAGCCTATTCGTATCCTAGAGACTAGGGAAAAGAATACTTGGAATCGAGTGATAAGGTTTTGCAAAGTACAATGGAGTAATCACTCGGAAGAAGAAGCAACATGGGAACGCGAAGATGAATTGAAGTCTGCTCACTCGCACCTCTTCGCCTGATCTCTCGAATCTCAAGACGAGATTCTGTTTCAGGGGGTAGGTTTGTAACACCCTGAATTTAAACCCATATAAAAATAATTGTGAAATTTTTTTAGAAATTAAATTAAAAGCCTCAAGGAGTGTAAATAATAAAATTAGAGATAAATCTATAGCAAAATGGGCATGGAAATAATTTTATAAAATTCTTTGCTTAATTATTTATTTTCTGGAATTTTTTGGGATTTATTTGATTAAGGGAAGTATTTTTAGTGAATTAAATTGAGTTCACAGCATTAAAACAAAAGAAAAAGAAAATAAAAGCCCCCTCTCTATGCATGGGCCGAATCCGGCCCAGTACTGTGCACTTAACCCCTCTCCGCGCGCGCTTGGCCCACGGCCTGCAGCTGCCCGTCTTTCTATGCGCTCGCCGACAGGTGGGTCCTACCTGTCGGGATCGTCCCCGACCTCCAGTCAGAGAGCACTGTGCTGCTCCGACATTGCCGCCGTGAAATCCGATTCAATCCGCTTGATTCGGTGGGTTTCTGATCCGATTGATTGAGAGGTTTTGATCCCCAAGGTCTCCTGTCTCTTTCCCCTCAAGAATCGCGGCGCGAAATCTAAGGAATCAACACCGCAACGGACTCGTGAAGCTTCGGGACTCCGAGGAGAACCCTAATTCGCCGCATCGCCAAATCCGAGCCGATCTCCCTCCTCCGCCGCTATATATAGTGCCTCCTGGCGCCCCTCTCTCTCCTTCCGCCTCAACCCAAGCCAGTTCGCATCGCCTGAGCCCTAGCGCCGCGAAAGCTTAGCTCCGCTGTCGCTGCTGACCTTCAGTCCAGCGCCACCGTCGCCCTAGTCACCGCCAGTGCTCGCCGTCACCTCGGTCAGCACCACCTGAGCGTGAGGGAGCTAGGCTGCCGTTCCCCGACTGCCGAAGACCCCTGGAACCCCGTCGCCAGCAAGGACCCGAGGAGCTCCGCCGCTAGAAGCTCACCGCCAGCCACTCTCGTCGCTAATCCTTGTCGTTCTGCCTCAGTAAGCATCACCGCGATCTCCTCTACCTGGTTGCCGTCCTCGCGCGCACCGCTGTGCTGTCGATCACCAGCAACATTCGTCCTGTGCCCCCGTCGTCGCCCCGTCACCGTGCTACGTGGCTGCGCGAGTGCCAGCTCGGATCCGCCTCGGATCTAATCCGAGCCGTCATTTGCCGATGTGATCTCGGCCTTTAGATTGCTAGATTGGTTTGAACCGTTCGATCTCTAGGTTAGATTAAATCCTGGCCTCCGATCTATCTTAACCTTGGATCAATTGGACGTCCGATCTAGTCGCATTAAATCTCTACCTCGGATCGCATCTGTGGACCTCGGTGACCCAGCCACATGGACCAGCACCCTATAACACCTAAATTATCCCATATAAAATATAGTGAAAAGGAATGATAGAAATCAATTTAAAATCCTCAAGGAGTGTTAATAAATAAAAACAAAGAAAATCTATAGCAAAATGGGCTTGAAAATAATTTTATGAAATTCTTTGCTTAATCATCTATTTTCTGGAGTTTTCGGGGATTTATTTGATTAAGGGAATTATTTTTTGTGAACTAAATTGAGTCACAGCATTTAAAACAAAAGAAAAGGTAATTAAAAATCCCATCTTTGTTCTTAGTGCCTTTTGGCCACACTGTGCACTTAACGTTTTCCTCACACGTTGCAGCCCATGGCCATGGCCTACCAACACCCGGCCTCTCCGCAACACCGACAGGTGCCCATCTGTCGCTTCGCCTCTACCTCCTGCCGGGAGTCCTATACACTCCCGTGCCACCGCCGCCACATCTCATGAAATCCGATCGCCTCGGCCTCGATTCTCATCCAAAGGTTGAGGACAAATAGTGTGCCCCCGACCTTCTCGGCCTTATGCCCCAAGAACCAGAGCCCAATCATGCACGGACGTCGAGATTTCAAGCTTCCCGAATCGGTTCCTTATCCCTAATTCGCCGCTGCCATAGGGGCCGTAACCGAGCCGGTCTCCGCCCTCTCGCTTAAATAGCAGGCCACGACCCCTAAGAGCTATCCCGTGCACAATTGGAGCCCCTAGCTAGCCTAGACAACTCCCCGCGTCTCGAGCTCGCTCCGCCGCTGCCACCGAGCCCTGGTCGCATTATGCCGCTGCTTCGGTCACTGCTAGAACTCGCCGCCGCCTCTGTGAGCTTTGCTGAAGTCCAAAGAAGCTCAGCCGCCACCTCTAGTCGCCGGAGACCTCTGGAACCTTTCTGCCACCGAAGACTGAAACCGCTGCCGCCGAAACCACATCGCCGGCCGCTCTCGTCACCAATCCCCGTCGTTCAGCACTCGGTAAGCATCGCCACGATCCCCTCTATCCGTGCTTGCACTCGACGCGCATCGTCGTGTTGCCGAACGCCAGCAACCATCGGTCCCCGTGCCACCGCCGCCACCGTCACCTATGCCGACTTAGTCGCCGACTTGGCTGCCACGTAGGCTCTGGCTCGGATCTAATCCGAGCCATCGATTATCCGACCTAATCTCAGCCATCCGATCTAGTTACATTAAATTATAGCCTCCAATTTAACTTAAACCGTGGAGCAATCTGGGCCGTCGATCACCCCTTTGGATCCGCCGTTGGATGAGTTCATGGACCCTATGGACTCGGTCTACCATGGACCGGCACCTTTCTCTCGCCGACAGTGGCCCTACTTGTCAGCCGTCGGCCCATTCCCTTTTCTTCTTTTTTTGATGACGCAATAATCCCTTTTTCCGAATTAAATAATTCCTAATGACGCAATAAATCAGTTTAATCTTTTTTTAAAAGCTTTTAAAGAGGTTAAACTTTCTAAAATCATACTATCATCTGAACTCCGTTTGGGGTGATTCAACTTGTAAAATTCTTTAAAAAATCAAATCTAGCCATTAACAAATATAATATGATACTGTCATGTGTGTTACTACTGTTTTGCTATTTTTGTTTATTTCTTTACCGCCAATGTCAGAAGAGCTGCAATTTCTCGAGGAGAGTTCCGAGGCTGTGAGCAGCAAGGCAAGTCACACAGATTTTCTCAATACCTTGTTGAACATGTTGTTCCTATGTTTAAAGCTATGTTTCCTTTCAACTCTTGCATTTATTTCTGATGCCATTGGGACAAGAAAACCCCAATCTTGTTTATGACCCCCTTTTGACTTGATTACTGGGATATTGTACCTATGGGGTTAAATATGGACTAGCTAGCTTATTTATTCGTTAGCTAGATTACTCTAGGATCTTGTTGCTGCTTATGTAAACTAATAGAATAACTTCGCTGTACATACTTCGATTAAATGTTTAGTTCAGATGAAATGATGATTCCTTTACGACGGTGGTCGTGCAAGGCTATTTAATGGTCCACTTAAAACCTAATTAAAAGGTGGGTGCGAGCACCAGGTTGTGAAATGTTGCTAGCGGTGCTCACCGCGTGATAGTTAAGGACCGGTTCGCAGATACTGGTTGCGAAGGAATATCGTTGCTAACCACAAGGTAGAAGGGTAATGGCGGATCTCCAAGTGTAGTTCGTTCAACGGAGCCCACGGTGTTTGTGGCTATGGTCATAAGATCACCATGTTGCGTCAATAAGTCCATGTCTGGCGTTGGGATTGTTTCCCTGTTGGGGGCTCTTTAGCTCCTGCCAGAAACTGGTGAATTCAAATGGGTGGGCTCTCTTGTTGTGTAGGTTATATGAGGTCTTGTCACATTCCTTTCCGAGGTACCATGGTGGTATTAAGGTGCATAGTGATGTGTTGTGGAGTTGTGTCTTGTGAGTAAATTGGTACATCTCTAGCCAGAGTAAAACTATTCGAATAGCCGTGCCTCTCACAGTTAAGGCGGGCATAGCAATGTTTTCTGTGATTAGTCCACTTTACTAATAACTTGACCGTTAAATGGTTCAGGAAATTGGTGTCTAGCTCCAGGTTGGAGTGGTTGGGCCCATACTGTTTGGTACGGAGCGGTATAGTGTTGGTTTCATATTGCTTAATAACCAATGCTTTATTACCCTCTTAAATGTGTTTATTTAAGTGCTTTTATGCAAATTGAGCCATATTATGCCATGCTGCTATCTTACACGTACAATTGCGGTGTGGCTTGCGGAGTATTTCATATACTCACTTGCAATGAACAATAAATCATTAGAAAAATACTTTCAACGAGGAGGATTCTTGAGGTTAAGCGAGGGAGTCCCAGTCAAGCTCTGGAGTGGTTTCGTCGGGTTTCTTAGTATTATTTACCGCTGCTTATAACTTTATTATTTTGTGAGGTACCATTCACTCTTAATAATACTTATCGATTGTAAACCAATACTTTGAGTTATCAACATGTCATGTGTGCCCGTTGTTCTTGGACAGAGAAGATGCAGACATAAACTCCAGAATTTGGAGAAATTGCGGACGTGAACAAGTTGTATCAGAGCCCTTTTGACCGTAGGAATAAGCCTTGGTACCCCTAAGTGCCTTCTGTATTTTTTTTAAATTAAGGATATGCCTCGCCTCTTCTTTTTTAATTCGGAATTAACGGTAAAAAAAAATCTCTTACAAAATCTCATTTCCATATTGGAAAAAAAAGAGAAAAAAAGTTTGCACTTTCTTTACTCTTCATTACCGAATACTGTAATTTCATTACTGTATTGTCATGAATTCTTAAAAGAAAAAGAAACCTATTTATGTAAATCTTTTGTTTTCAATTTTGATTGAAAACTTAACTATTCCTCCTTTTTCCCTTTTTTAAACAAAAATTCGTTCTGTAAGTTAGACAAAATCAATAAATCTTCCTTTCATGAGCATAGATTGCAACTGAGAGCAGTGCAGTGAGTGGTGGATTTGTCAAGGAGTTACGAGATTATGGCATTTGCCATGGGTACAATCGGCCCCTGAATACAGAACAGTCACTCACAAACCCCTTGAAGAGAGTGCCGCGTCCGCCTTCACGATTTCAAGTGAATGTTGAAGGAGTTACCATCCATGATCTTTGGGGCAGGACGAAAAAATTTTGAGCATACAGTGTCAAGAGGTGATGTGGAAGCTATGGGTGAACTTCGTATCTGCTACGCCGTCTCTCTGAGAACCACTGCCTACCATTACACCCGTCTAGACCACACGACAGTACAGCAGTTCCAAACCAGGAGCAGAGAACAGTTTGCAACTACTCAACGATAGCCAGGATTGAGTTGCCATGGACCAGATGGCTCGGCTAATGTGTTTACAGGCTCAGAAGGAGAAATGGAATCGCACCAAGATTTTAGCTGCAGAAACCAAGTGAATCGGTTGAAGCGAGAGATGGCCCTGGTCAAAGGAGAAGCCCCCTAAGGAGCCAAGATTTCGTACCACTGCAAGGAAGAGGGTTCAGCTTCCACCTCGGATTTAAGCTACCGCAAGGACCTGTTTACTCACGACCAGGTTCCACTTCGAGTAGTTCCACCGTGCTATGTGATGATGCAGAGGAGACTCGAGGAGTCAGAAGCCAGCACCCCGTCGGAAGGGTCAAAAGACAGTGAAGCCGCACCCTCTGAAGTGGAGTGGGTGATACCAAGAAAGTATGAAGAAAACCTGAACACAACTCTGATGCCAGAAGAAGTCCTGGCTGCCCCGTTGAGAGCCTTAGTAGCACCTTTAGCAAAGGTACCTTAGTGTTGTGTTAGCAGTTGTGTGATAGGAATTGTTGTTGTGGGGTTAGTCAACAGTCGTATGTCAAGAGGTGGTGATATAACGTTAAGTTAGGAGTGCTGATGGTGTGAGAGAACCTACACAATGTTTGATCACTCAGATTTCAGAGCAATAAAAATGAAAGTTTAGTAACACGAAATCCGTCTCAAGGGCTCTTTCCCTTCTTCTCGTCTTTGCTCTGCAGATGGTGAAACACACGTAACGGAAAAGCACAGGATGGTAATGTTGGGAATAATAATCAGCGGGGTGCACCCAACGGACCGCTGCGTTAGGAATGCCAATTTTACAATTGCCAGGTCTTGGCAACAAACGCAGTGATAACATGATGGTTTAGCAGAAATGCAAATGTCAGCAGAATTTAGGCAACAACAGCAGGCACCTCTCTCCCGCAGAACAAGCTCGCAAAGTTTTTGGAGTGAAGCTTCCTGACTGCTCTAGCACAAACTAATCCTGGGAAGCAGGGATGGTTGCATTGCTGCTGAGAAGAAAATTGGACCTCGTTACAATGCACAGATGCAGGAGAAGTCTCTTTCGCCTCACACCAGCTACACGGTCCTGTTCTAAAATGGATTGGACCGATTTTAAGAGCTAACAGAGCGATGGACAGCCTATCACTTGGGTGAATCACCGCCGCTTTTAAGAAAGCGAATCCATCTGGGGTAGTGGCACTGAGGAGCGTGAGTTCGGGCACTAAGCAAGGGAACGGTCGGTGACCGAGTTCTTTATGAGTTCAACCGGCTCGCCGGCTATGCGCGGGAGGATGTTAGCACTGACGCCGACCGGCAGAGAAGTTTCTAGACGGCTAAATTGATGAACTCGGTTTTCAAACTACTCTCTGTGACTACTCAGATTTCCAGAAACTGGTGGACAAAAGCATTTGCCAGGAAAGACAACACAACCATATGGCAAGGAGCGCAGAATGGCAAAGTTTTTAAGCACAACACCCTCTAGTAGGAGCGACTATGGGGACCGTCTGGACCTAGCAAGGTGAGTCTTCATCGACTCACCCACAGACGCACTAAGCTTACCCCCAAACACTGGCAGGCAATGTTGGAGCAAAACGTGCCCCCCCCCCCCCCCGGTCAGCACGGCCCAGAACAACCAGCCAGCAAGAAGGAAGTTGGTGAAAGCCGTTGATTGTTCAACTATGGAGACCCAGCATTTTTCCAATCAGTACCGTACCAAACCCAGGGCAAGCCCACCGCAGGATAGAACTCCACAGGCATGGTCAAAGCTCGGGTTTAACCATGTCACGTACAGAGAAGCTCAAGGCTGCACAACGTCGTTTTGGTATGTTTCCTGTTTAACTCAGTCCTGCTTACGAGTACTATTTGATTCTGGTGTACATTCTTTCTTGTCCTAGTAAGGTTTGCTAATGAACATGGGGATACCATCCTGAAGTTGAGCAACCCCCCAAAAAAAAAACCCTTATTTTCCTGTTAATTTATACACTTGGCCATCAGACACTACAACCCAGAGCAGTGCGCTTGTGGACTATAGAAATTATGGGCAGCCCGCTTTTCCCGATCTGTTCTGGATGAATCCAGAGATATCGATGTATCTTAGGAATGGGATTTGGTTAACGGCACAAGGAATTATTGATTTGCACTCAGACTGACCTTAACTTCTAGCTTGGTGATAGAGGTGTCTTTCGTGTCCTCACTCCGTATCTTCTCCAAACCTCACTGAACCAGGCAAATCTTACCGAAATCCGATGTACGGACTATCCAGGATTGTTTTTTTCTGAATGACCTCTGGAATGCCACTAAGAGAGATATTGAGTTTAGAATGACCTAGCCCTAGGCACGCCCTATCACAAGAGACCATATGGAGGAGCTTAATGAGTTGGCAGGAAGTGAAAGAAGCAAGTGAAGAGTTACTTCTCACAGGCTTACCTCAACTAGTAGTTGTCGTGTGGTGTGCAGTCATTTTTGTGGAAAAAAGATAGGAACTCAACGGATATGTAGTTAATATCGTTGCCCTCAATGAAGTCACTATCAGAATAAGTACCCTCATAGGATCATGATCTGTATTGACCAGTTGGAGGAGATGCACAAGATTTCTTCCAAAATAGATTCTATCGCTTCGGGTTATATCAGTTTAAAGATCGGGAGGAAGATTCCCAAAACTGTTTTACCACTCGTGTATGGTTATATGAATGCACAGTTATGTCTTGGGTTGTAATGCCCTTGCATCCTTCATGAACTTGATGAATAAAGTATTCAGATTCATTGATAAGTATACTTGTTAGCCAAACAATGCAGTCGGAGTAACAAGAAGACAGGTTAAGGTTATTGTCAGGAAGGAGGCTTACTTGTAGAGTCGGCCTCTACTTTAGCTTTGGCTTTCTCCAGTTTGGCTTTGGCCTTTTAAACTTCCTTCAGCTTAATCTCTTGTTGTTTCCTCTCTTCTGCTTGGGTTTTTAGCTCGGCTTCGAGGGCTACAAATCAGAATAGTCAAGAGTTCGAGATTGCAGTCAAAACTCAACAAGGCCAGTTGGGAATCAACCAATGCTGGAGAAATATACTCGGGATTTAATCGGGAAGATGACACAGAAGACTTACTTCTGATCTTTTCGGCTAGAGCCCACTTTTCGTCTCTGAGCTGATCTACTGCTCTCCTTAGCCAAGTTTTCTTCTCCCGGCTAGTTCGTTCCAAGTCGTCCTTGGCGGACTGGAGCTGGCCTAGTCGTTGGAGATGGGGGGTGAGCTGGGTCAGGACCTTGTTCACTTTCTCCGAGCGGTCGACGATCTTCTGCTCAGAGCAAAACAGAGTCAAATGGTGGAATACTAGATTAAGGAGAACCGTCAAGAACTCAACATTGCAAGATTTACTACGTACCTGAACTCCCCTGGACGCGGCGATTGCAGCACGAAGAAGAACTTAACGCTCCCTTGACGTGGCTTGTTCATCATGCTCGTAGCTCTCTGCGACTTCCTCAGGGGATACCCAATGGAACGTTCTTAGGAAGTCACAAGGAGGGGCTTCGAGCCAAGGGATGTACACTTCATCAGAAGACGACGACGATATGAGTGGCGATAGGGTCCTGGCCCTGGACTCAGTGGCCGCAGGGGCTTCAGCGATTTGCTCAGGAGCTGGAGCAGCAGCTTCAACACTCCCCTCTTGATCAGCCAGCAATATTGGTCCTGCTGTCAGGATTGCTTCGGCCTCTACGGCTGGGGTAGCCTCTGGCTCGGCAGATGAACTTGTTGGTGCTGGCTCGGCTGGGGACGGTTCAGTGATAGGAGCAGCTGGCGCGGTCCCCTTGGGATCAATGTTAACTCGCTTCATGCACAATAAGTCAAGTATCAAGATACTATCACATCATTCAAGACTCTTGGAAGATTGAAGATCACTTACCTCTTGGAAATCTTGAATTTCCACGAGGGAGCTCCAGAAGATATCGGCGGTGGAGAGCTCTGGCTGTCGGGCCAGTCGGCGTGGCAGTCGGTGGTGGCGCTTTAACTCCAATCGGCCCTGTTTCTGGCACAGCCGACTGGGGCGTTGAGCTACTCAGCGGCGCCGCCCTTGGGCTCGATGTTGCTGATCTTGTACTCGGCGGCGTCGGCCTTGAGCTCGATGTTGCTGGCCTTGAACTCGGAGGAGAAGGCCTTGGGCTTGGTAGCCTGGGGGCTAGACTGGTGGGGTCTTTAATCCTCAGACTCCCCGACGCTGCACTCGGCTTGCTTGTTCTCTTCTTGTTCGAATCCTCAATGGGTTTCTTCCCAGCTCTTTTGGAGCTAGGCTGAGCAGCAGAAGGATTGGCCGGCCTCTTCTTCGTTTTGGTGACCGACAGGGTTTGGGAATTATCATCAAACTCCTCATAGTCCTTCAAGTGTTTCAACAACACACATCATACATTGCAGCGCAATCCGAGACGGAAATCCACAGACATTCATCACGGATGGATAGCAATTCAACATCAGCTTTTTGGGAGTACCTGTGGCCGAGGTCTTTCCTGGCTATAGGCTTTGGTGGCGTGCTCTGCGTCTTCTGTCTCCATTACCCCGTTGACGAAAAAACCGAGCAAGGTGTTGGTCACCATGTTCTTATCGGTTAGGTCCGGGTATTCTCAGCTAGGAACGTTCTTGCCCTGGTAATCCCAGCCGAAATGGCTTCTCAGCTTCAGTGGCCTGGTGCGGCGGTTCAGGAAACACCTCGCCACCCAGGGACTAGTTAATGCTGAGCTCTTTAGTTGATCGATCTTCTCTATTGGTTGGTACACTTGGCCCATCTCTTCATAGTTTGGCACAGAAGACCAGCTGGGTAGGACCACCGGAGAAGAGCCAGTGAAAGGGGCAGAGAAGGTTCAAGATCGAAACAATAGAACCATTCTATATGCTAGCCCTTGAGGGAGGTTTTCAAAGGAACAGAGCGATAGATTTTTTTCATTTCATTCCTGAGTTGGAGACCAGCTCCCCCAATCACTTGGACTTTGTTTTTGGATGGCTGGGGCTTAATGTGGAACAGATACCGGAAAAGGTTGAAATGGGGCTTAACCCCTAGAAAACATTCACACAATGTGGCAAAAATGGAGATTTGCAGGATAAAGTTGGGATTCAAATTTACTAGCTTTAGTTGATAGAAGGACAAAAGTTGGCGGAAGAAATCCGAAGAGGGAAGGGTGAGACCGCGATGGAAAAAATAGGTGAAGGCCACAGTCTCACTAGATTGGGGCGTCGGCATAGATTCCCCTTCGGCGGTGCACCAATGGATGACTTCTTGCCGCTGCAGCATCAGTTGCTTCTCCAAATACTTCAGCTTCGGCAAGCCGCAGTCCGAAACAGGGCCAAGCCTCTGTGGACATCTCCGGGAACTTGAGCGAAGCTCTCGACATTGTTGGGGGTGAGAAGATATGGGGGAAATGCTTTGGAAGGCTTGGGATGGATGCGGCAGAGCGGAATCCCTCAAGTTTTGCGCAGGAGACGCTGGCTATGGCAAACCCTAGCAAGACAAAGTGAGGAGTTTCGACGCGGAAGCTGGACGGCGAAACGATTAGCAGATTGGAGAAGATGAGGGAATCTTTTCTCTCTCTTCCCGCTTTTATAGAGCCTGTATTGATAAGTGGGCTTGGGCCGGCTAATTCGGTACTGGGCCACAAGATATGAGTTTCTAAATGGCATGTTCTGTAGAGCCGACTGCTGGCTGTGTTGAAATCACAGTACAGATGCTATTCACAGAAACCGATTAAATAATCATATATGCTTCATGAAAGCCTAATTGCTGGACACATGTGTTCAGATATCTACATTATTTACCAGGTATTGAAGATACATCCTTAAAAGGACCGATAGCTGGTCTACATTAAAATTGGAGATGCAGGTATCCCTCAAGTACACCTAACTACACATTGGGTTAAAATCCAAGAAGTGGTACTCGGCTTACATGCTTAGCCACCAATTGCCATGAGCAAAAATTATACCAGCTGACATGATGCTGAAGAGTCTACATACCGTGTAGTATACTACTTGGGAAAGACTACAAGGTTAAAGATCTTTGACTTTATGTTTAATTGTTTCACAATTAAGCACAAAGTCGGGGGGCTACACCTAATAGGTGCGCCTATTCGGTGTACACTATTCATATTTTTCTATGAAGCCCTTCATAGTCTCGTTACCAGTTGACATGAAGCAGGACTCGGAAGAAGAAGCACTCGGACAAAGAGTACTCGGGAGCAATGCACTCGGGAATTCTTCACCGTGGAGGATAAGCACTCGGCATCAGCTGTGACTCAACCATAAAGGTCTCAGGGGCTACTATCGAGGCCATGGGCCCTGGGTACCTCATAAGAAGCATTTGGGCCACTCGGACAGAGGATAGGCCTAACCTTGTAATTAGGGATACAGTAGGACTCGGCATATATAACCTTATACGACAAGGGAAGAATATACTCCTAGTCGGGAACGTTGTATCCCTAGAAGGAAATCCCTTGGTCGGAGTCTGACTGGGATTCCTACTCTGTAACCTTGTCCCCCGGTATATAAGGGGAGGCAGGGCGCCCCCTGAGGGCATAGCGTAAATCTCACCAGAGAAACCTCAAAGGCAATACACCACAACTGGACGTAGGGTATTACCTCATCTCGAGAGCTTGAATCAGTATAAATTGTTTCGTGTTCCTTTGCAATCCATCAAGTTTAGGTCTCACGAGTAGCCCTATATTATTATTGTCGATACAAAACATCGACAATTCTCCAGATTCACTTTCTGGCTTCCCATAATGTTGCCGAGTACGAGGCACTTATTCACGGGCTCCGCATTGCCATATCACTCGGCATCCGCCGACTGGTCGTATGCGGGATTCTCAACTTGTGGTCAACCAAGTCATGAAAGACTGGACATGTCTCGACAATAATATGGCAGCGTATTATCAGGAGGTATGAAAGCTGGAAAACAAGTTCGATGGGCTGGAGATAACTCATGTATTACGACGATACAACGAAGCTGTAGACGAATTGGCCAACATGGGATCCAAGTGAGAAGTAGTCCCGACTGGGATCTTTGTCGAACAATTACTGGAGCCATCAGTCAAGAAGAAAAGAGTGCTTAAACTATCGGGGGCTGAACCTACCCCGGCAACAAATGAAGTGTTAATCATCTCTCAAGATTAGTGGACTCCAATCATCAGATTCCTTTTGGATGATGAACCCCCAGAAGATCGCAGTGAAGCCGAATGGATCAAACGTCGAAGCAAATGCTTTCTTGTAGTCGGAGAAGACCTATACCGTCGAAGCGCATCTGGAGTCCTCATACGCTGCATCACACCCGAGGAGGGCAAGCAGATTCTACAGTCTATCCATTCGGGCATTTGTGGCAACCACACTGCATCTAGGATGTTAGTTGAAAAGGTTTACAGGTAAGGTTTTGTCTGGCTGACTGCGGTAACAGATGCTAAAGACATAATTCGTACATGCAAGGTATGCCAATTCTATGAAAGGCAAACACATCTTCTAGCTCAAGAACTTCAAACAATTCCAATCTCTTGGCCCTTTGTGGTTTGGGGCCTTGACATGGTCGGGCCGTTCAAAAAAGCGCCAGGAGGGTTTACACACTTGTTCGTCGTAGTGGATAAATTCACAAAGTGGATTGAGGCAAAACCCATTGCTACCATAATAGCGGCATGAGCAAAGGACTTCATCATGAGTATTTTATACCAATTTGGAGTTCCTAACCGCATCATAACGGACAACGGTACTCAGTTTACTGGCGGCGTGTTTCAAGATTTCTGTGACGACTTCGGCATCAAGATTTGTTATGCTTCTGTGGCACACCCACGGAGTAATTGACAGGTCGAGCATGCCAATGGCATGATCTTACAAGGTATCAAGGCTAGAGTGTTTGACCGACTACAACCATATGCGGAGCGGTGGGTACAAGAGCTCCCATCCGTTCTCTAGTCTCTAAGAACCATGGTTAGTCGGGCAACAGGGCAATCCCCTTTCTTCCTAGTCTATGGTGCCGAGGCTATGTTATCAACTGAGTTGGAGTTTGGTTCTCCGCGAGTTCGGGCCCACTTAGAAGACAAATCAAACGAAGACCGACTAGTTGAACTCGATCAGTTGGAGGAAGCAAAGGACATCGCAACTATCCAGTCGGCAAGGTATTTTTAAGGCCTACATCGTTATCATAGTCGGAATGTTCGTGGTCGCGCCTTTTTGGTGGGAGATCTCGTCCTGAGAAAAATACAAATCACCAAAAACAGGCATAAACTATCCCCTTTGTGGGAAGGACCGTTTATTATCGCTGAGGTAACACATCCGGGTGCCTACTGACTAAAGACTGAAGACGGTACCCTTGTCAGCAACTCATGGAATATAGAACAGCTACGTCATTTCTATACCTGAGTCTTATATTTTTTTCTATACATATGTATATAGTTTTTTCTCTGACTCACTACGTCGCTTGTCCCAACTGAGTAGTGAGTTGGGGGTTGCATGTATTATGTGCCTTGTTAATAAAATTCGATCTTGTTTTATCTAAGTCATGAAGTTCTACAATGATTATGCTAAGTTTGCTCGAGTATAGCTTTTAGAGGAGAACATTTTTTCTTAAGTTCCTATCGATCTACTCGGCGCAGACTACATAGTCGGGTAAAGCTAATGACGACTTAGAATAACCAAGTACTCGGCAGCATTGTATAGATATTTACAAATGTCTTTACAAAAGTTGTATATGCTTATCAATAGTCATTGACTGCATAATTGTTCTGTTTTTACACACCCAGGTCCTTGGCTATTGCCTCCACGGTCGGTCTCACTTGGCTGATTAGCTCCAACGTCTCTTCGGGAGTCGTCCCCTCAGCAAAACCCTCACCGACGGCCTCAATATCTACCCTAGGGTAGATTGATTTGGTCATGGCAAGGCTTGGGCGACGCTGACAGCTACACGCTCATCCGAGTACTTCTTCAAGATACTTGGGGCTTCGCTTAGGCGTGCCTGCACTTGGGTGACGGTACTGGAGCTAGTTTCGGGATGGTGAGGCTGCATCATATCCAGGAGCCCTTTCATGGATCCAGTGAGGATTTCCCGTGCCTCCTTTATCGTCTTGATTTCCTTCGCGAAGGCGCCAAATTGAATCTGGGCATTGGCTTTTGAGGCTGTTTAGATGCATCAACAAGAATATTTGTTAGCAAAAACATGCAGTCGGAGCAACAAGCAGTCGGGCTAAGATCATTGTCATGCAAGAGATTTACTAGCATAGTCAGCCTCCACCTTGGCTTTGGCCTTCTCCACTTCCTTTAGCTTTTCATCTTGTTTTTCCCTCTCCTTAGCTTGGGCTTTTAGCTCAGCTTCGAGGGCTGCAAATCAAAACAGTCAAGAACTCAAGATTACAGTCAAAACTCAACAAGGCAGTCGGGAATCAACAATGCTAAAGAAATCTACTCGGGATTCACTCAGGAAGATAACACAGAAGATTTACTTCTGATCTTTTCGGCTAGTGCCCAGTTTTCGTCCCTGAGGTTATCAATCGATCCCGTCAGCCATGTTTCCCTCTCTTGGCTAGTCCACTCTAGGTCGTCTTTAGCTACCTGGAGCTGGCCCAGTCATTGGAGCTAGGGGGCGAGCTCGGTCAAGACCTTATTTATCTTCTCCGAGCGATCGACGATCTTCTGCTTAGAACAAAACAGAAGAAAATAGAGTCAAATGACAGAGTACCAAATCAATGGAAACTGTTAAGAACCCAATATGGCAAGATTCGCTACATACCTGGACTCCCCTGGACGTGGCAATTGTAGCACGTATAAGATTTTCATGCTCTCTCGATGCTACTTGCTCATCGTGCTCGTAGCTTTTTGCAACTCCCTCGGGGGTAACCCAATGAAAAGTTCTTGGAAAGTTGCGTGGAGGGGCTTCGAGCCGAGGGAGATCTCCTTCATCGGAAGACGATGACATTGATGGCGATGGGGTCTTGGACCTGAACTCGGCAGCTGCAGGGGCTTCGGTGATCTGCTCGGGGGCTGGAGCAGCGGCTTCAACGTTCGTTCCCTAGTTGGCCGGTGTTGGTGACTCTGCTGTCAGGACTGCTTCAGCTTCAGCAACTGGGGCAATCTTTGGCTCGGCAGGTGACGTTACTGGTACTGGCTCTGCTGGGATTGGCTCAGCAGCAAGAGCTGGTGGCATAGTCCCCTTGGGATCTATGTCAACTCACTTCTTGCATAATATGTCAGATATCAAGACGCTACCACATCATTTAAGATTCTTAGAAGATTGAAGATTGTCTACCTCTTGAAAGTCTTGAATTTTCATTGAGGAGCTCCAGAATATGTCAGCGAAGGGCTTGATAGCCTACTCGGTGGCGGAGAGCCACCGACTGTCGAGCCAGTCGGCGCGGCAGTCGGAGGTGGTGATTTGGCCCTAATTGGCTCTGTTCCTGACACGGCTGACGGGGGTGTCGAGGCATTCGGTAGTGCTGGCCTTGGGCTCGGTGGTGCTGGCCTTGAGCTTGACAGCGTTGGCCTTGGGCTTAGAGACAATGGACTGGGGCTTGGTGGCTTGGGAACTAAACTGGTAGGGTCCTTGATCTTCAAGCTCCCTGGTGCTGCACTCGGCGTGCCTGTCTTCTTCTTGCCTAGGTCTTCAAATGGTTTTTTCCCAGCCCTTTTGGAGCTGGGTTGGGCAACAGAAGGACTAGCTGGTCTCTTCTTCGTTTTGATGGCCGGCTGGTTTTGGGAGTCATAATCAAACTCCACACAGTCCTGCAAGTGTTTCAACAACATACATCATGCATAACAGACATTCATCACAGAAGGACAAAAGATTCAATATCAATCTTTCAAGATTACCTATGGCCGAGGCCTGTTCCGGCTATAGGGCATGGGGGCGTGTTCTATGTCCTCAGTCTCCACTACCCCGTTGACAAAAAAGCCGAGCAAGATATCGGTGACCTTGTTCTTATTGGCTAAGTCAGGGTATTCGTGGCTGGGATCATCCTTGCCCTGGTAATCCCAACCAAAGTGGCTCCTAGCCTTCAAAGGCCTGGTGCGGCGGTTCAAGAAGCACCTCGCCACCCAGGGACTAGTCAGCCCTGAGCTCTTCAGGAGGTCTATCTTCTCCATCAGATGGTATACTTGACCCATTTCTTCATAATTTGGCACTGAGAACCAGCTGGACAGAACTGTTGGTGGAGAATCAGTAAAAGGGGGGAGAGAAGGTTCGAGATTAGAACAGCAGAACCATTCTCTGTGCCAACCCTTGAGGAAGGTTTTCAAAGGAACGTTGAGATAGGTTTTCTTCATTTCATTCCTGAGTTGGAGACCGGCTCCCCCAATAGTTTAGATCTTATTTTTGGATGGTTGGGGCTCTATATGAAAAAGATATTAGAAAAGATTGAAATGGGGCTTAACCTCCAGAAAAGCTTCACACAAGGTGGTGAAAATGGAGATTTGTAGGATAGAGTTGGGATTCAAATTCACCAACTCTATTTGGGAAAAAGATAGAAGTTGGCGGAGGAAATCGGAGGAAGGGAGGGCGAGACTGCAATCAAAGAAAGAGGTGAAGACGACGGTCTCACCGGATTTGGGTGCCGGCATGGATTCCCCTTCTGCGGTGCGCCAATGGATGATGTCTTGACGCTGCAACATCAATCACTTCTCCTAGAGCTTCAGCTTCAACGGATTGCAGTCCGACACTGGCCAAACTCCGGCGGTCATCTCTGGGATCTCGAATGGGGCTTTCGGCATTGCTGGAAGTGAGAAGATTTAGGGGAAACACTCATGGAGGCTTGGAATGGATGCGACAGAGTGGAATCAGGTGAGTCTCGGGCAGGGGGCGTTGGCTATGGCAAACCCTAGCGAGGCGGAGCATGAAATTTTGGCGCGGAAGCTGGAAGACGAAACGATTGGCGGATTGGAGAAGATGAGAGAATCTTTTTTCTCTCTCTTCGCTTTTATAGAGCCTGTGCTGATAAGTGGGCTTGGGCCGACCAATTCAGTACTAGGCCACAAGATATGAGTTTCTAAATGGCATGCTCTATTGAGCCAACTGCTGGCTGTGTTAAAATCACAGTGCAAATGCTATTTACAGAAACCAATTAAATAATCAGATATGCTTCATAAAAACCTAATTGTTGAACACATGTGTTCAGATATCTACATTATTTACCAGGTATTGAGGACATATCCTTATAAGGATCGACAGCTAGTCTTCATTAAAATTAGGGATGCAGGTATCTCTTAAGTACACCTGACCACATATTGGGTTAAAATCCATGAAGTGGTACTCGGCTTATATGCTTATTCAAAGATTGCCTTGAGCTAAAATTCTTCCAGCTGACATGATGCTGAAGAATCTAATTTCCGAGTAGTACACCACTCAGAAAAGACTAAAAGGTTAAAAATCTTTGACTTTATGTTTAATTGTTTCACAATTAAGCACAAAGTCGGGGGCTACACCTAATAGGTGCGTCTATTTGGTGCACACTATTTATATTATTTCCATGAAGCCCTTCATAGCCTCGATTGCCAGCTGACATGAAGTAGGACTCAGGAGAAGAAGCACTCGGACCAAGAGTACTCAGGAGCAAGGCACTCGGGATTTCTTCACCATGGAGGACGAGCACTCGACTTAGGCTGTGACTCAACTATGAAGGTCTCAGGGACTACTGTGGAGGCCATGGGCCCCGGGTACCTCATGGGAAGCATTTGGGCCACTCGGATAGAGGATATGCATAACCTTGTAATTATGGATACAATAGGACTTGGCATACAGTACCTTGCATGACAAGAAAAGGATATAGTCCTAGTCGGGCATGTTGTATTCCTAGAATGGAATCCCTTGGTCGGAGTCCGACTGGAATTCCTACTTTGTAACCCTATCCCCCAGTATATAAGGGGAGGCAGGACGCCCCCTTAGGGCAACTATCAGAATCTCAACAGAGAAACCTCAAAGGCAATACACCATAACTGGACGTAGGATATTACCTCATCTCGAGGGTCTAAACCAGTATAAATTGTTTCGTATTCCTTTGCAATCCATCAAGTTTAGGTCTCACGAGTAGCCCCATATTATTATTGCCAATACAAAACATCGACAGTTGGTGCGCTAGGTAGGGGTCTCAGCGAGATCATCTTCGACAAGCCTGATGGATTCAACCACTAGAGTCGACGGCATCAACTTCTTCCCTGGGCAAACAATCACCTTTGGGAGCGGCGACGGCGAGCGGCCGAAGCATCGCTTAGCCACAGAAACACAACAAACGCATAACCCAAAAATAAAACAAATCACAAAGTCCAACCTAATAACGAGCGCTAAGTACTATCTAAGCGCTATCCGTTGAGGGTAGGGGACGGCGAGCGGCTGAAGCACCGTTCAGCCACTAAACTACGATACAGACAAGAGCGTAGAACTCGTTAGATATAGGATGAGCGTTGACTCTACAAAAATCGAAGCCATATGATGTCGAAGATGATAAAAAGTGGCAGAAAACTAATGAAAATAGATTTTATTCTGAAAAATGTCAAAGTACAAAGATTACACAAATACATCAAATTACAATACAAATATTACAACGGGTCTATTCCGAAGAGGACGATGCCTCACTATTGAATGAACTATAATCTACAGGGTTAACTAAACTCCCAGAAGGACCGGGAGTAGAAAATATTGGCCGAAGAATGTAGTCGTCCGAAGCCCCTCCGTCCCGCGAAGTAGAGTCGTCGCTGGTGATGCTAATGACCGGAGAATCGCGAACAGCCGCTCCGTGATTCGTCTAATCATCACTATCTAGAACAACGACCGAAACCTCGTGGACCAGGGAGCTAGCAGGGACGAATGCATACCGCCGGTCTCGAATCCCTTGTTGACGGGCCGACATCTAAACATTTCGCCAGAACTCCACCATATCGCCATGGCGAAGCTGGTAATCCTGATCGAAGTCGGACACGTCACGCCCAGGGTTTTCCGTAGCCACTTCGCCACAGAGCGAAGGGCATAGCTCCGACCATTTATCACCATGGTCAGAACATGGTCTTTGGGGTCTGTGTACCTCATCTTCCCAGGTGACCGGGACGCGACGAACTTGAAGTTCAGCGCTGGCCGCAGGTAGTCGAAGCGAGGAAAACAGAGCTTTTGATTAAGCGACACCTGATGTGTGAAAGATGTTTCCATTCATAAGAAAAGGTAGGGCCGAAGGCCATACAAAAGCAAATTTACAAGAGGCCGGTTTTCGGCAGAAATAGCTATCCTAAGCTATCAAAAAAAAGATAAGCCAAGAGAGGGGGGCCGTCATACCTACGGCGGCGCCTTGGCCTCTGGCATGTCTCCACCGGTTTCCGGCATCGTCTCGGCGGCCTCGCGCTCCCTTCGCTTCTCCAGCTGATCGCAAAGGTACTCGGCGACTATCTCTTTGCCTTTGGCACCCACCAACCTTTTCGAAAGGATCAGTAGTGGGACCGAACCTCATCCCCGCCCTCCCACACGCTGTTGTCTTCGACATCACGGGCGTAGATCACGGGAAGGTCTTCGAGGTGGTTGCAGCCGCCGGCCTGGAGCGCTGAGAGAATGCCATAGCCCGCTATACGGGCACAGCAATCGCCGAAGACGCCGGAAGCGTCCCCTACAGCCCCTCCGACCATGGCACACCAATCGGTGAACGCCTCGGCGGGGGCATCATCCTCGGGCAGCGATGGAGGAAAAGCGCCCATCCTCGTGAGCGCCACGCACAGTGTACGGCTGGCATCGAGGGCCGAAGCCCGAGTACTGGCCTCGACCTCTTACGCCTCCGTGAGCTCAGAGCGAAGACGTTCAAGCTCAGCTTCGCGGTCGGCGAGGCGGACTCAGAGCTGATCGGCCTCATTCCTCAGGGCGGAGTTCGAAGCCTTGGCATCCTTAAGCGCCTTCTTCAAGACACTCTGCTCCTGGGCCAGCCGTTCCTCCTTCGACGCCTCATCCCGCTGACGGCTCTTAAGGCCATCCATGCAAGCGTGTGTCTTACGCTCGTAGCACTCAGTCAAGGAGAGCTCCTGAAATACATGAAGTTAAGAAATAAGTGAAGCATGACTAAAGATCTATGACACGGGCCAAAGAAAAAGGCAAAGGGGACAACCAACCTTGGTCAGCAGGCCACGTAGAGACAAGCCTACCTCGTCGAGGTCGAACCGGTCCTCAACAACCGGCGGGACAGCGGAGGGTGAAGCCAAGGAGCTCAGGCCTCCAACAAACGAGCTAAGCTCGTCGCGGCAGGCGAAGTCCTCGGCGATGAAGCTTGGAGTCTGGAGGACGCTGTCGGAGGCGGATAGTGTCGTAGTCGGCCGCCCACTCACCTCCACGACGCCTTGACCGCTGCTGCTAGCAGGCTCTAACAGGCCTTCGGCCAGCACGTCCTCCGATGCGTCCTCGTTGTCATCATCCACGACTTCTTCCTCGACGGGCGGAGGCGAATCCACCCTAGCCTTCTTCGACACCAGGCTCTGGTGCATCGGCGAAGTCAACTCAGAGTCACTGAACGCCGAGCCTAGCACTACCGGTGCCGAACTGGAAATGGATCGCCCTCCCAGCACTCTCGAGACGAGCGGGGGCTGTCGAAGACCCGCCCGTGAGCGAAGGCCCTGTTCCCGCCCGGCCGCTGATGGGCATCACGACGTCGG
Organism: Oryza meyeriana var. granulata; assembly: GCA_003991445.1. Lineage (NCBI taxonomy): Eukaryota > Viridiplantae > Streptophyta > Magnoliopsida > Poales > Poaceae > Oryza > Oryza meyeriana. The sequence continues at coordinate 18,169 of RYFJ01000080.1, read as the reverse complement.
GGCTAGAGGTTTGCCCAACGGCGCCAAGGTTGGTGTCTCCTGCGTCACTGTCCTCGTCATCGTCATCAACAGCCGGTGGCGGCAAAGGGCGGATGGCCCGAAGAGGCTGAACCATCCGTGGCACCATGCGACTTGGCCCCGCAGCGTCGCTGGCGCCTTTCTTCCTTTTCTTCCCCGCAGCGTCCCCACCGTCATTGCCCTAGGGCTGGATAGGGTTCTCGCGCGGGGGAACCTCCTGGTGAAGCCGCATATATACGCGGTTCACCCTTCTTCCTTTGAGGAATTTCATAATCTCCCCATATTCTTTCGGAGTCATGTCCCCAACGAGGCGTTTCACCAACCTCTCCGCTTCGCCCAAGGAGACAACTGCAAACCGCGCAAAGTCACTTGAATCAGAATAGGTCAAAATGAAACTTAGTGGGCAACCGAAGCATCGAGAGAAATCAGTAGGGACATACCGAGGCGATCGTCGGGGACGTCGATGGCAGGGAGATCACAGATCCGATTGTCGTGATCAATGGTGATGTTCTAGGACCGCGCCAATGGATTGACACCCATCATCAGGTACTCCTCGATGAGGTCCCGGATGCTGAGGTGGCACACGATGGCTCGAAGGAGCTGATCGCGAGCCTCCAGTACGCCAGTAGAGGAGATCTTCGGGCGGGCGTCGAAGCGGGGCACACTCAACGATGTCTAGAGGGCCTTGAACTCACAGGAGTCGGTGGCATAAGATATCTTGTGGTAGAACCACTGCCTCATCCATGACTTCTCCCACTTCGGCATCGAGGCAGGACGGGCCACAGATCGGCCTGGTCGGGCCGCGTGATGAAGTTCACCCTGCCGAACACGCTCTTCTTTGGCCCCACCGGCGTTGCCACCGTCTTGCTGTACAGGGCGGCTTGGTGAATGACAGTGAAGATATTGGCCGTCGGCTCGAACTCCTAAGTCTGGGCCATCCACTCGAAGATGGCGACGCGGACGAAGGCGCTCGGGCTGAGCTGTGGTAGCTCCAGGTTGAAGAGGGCTAGCACCTCAGGGAGTAGGTCGCAGCAGGGGAACAGGAGCCCGACGTCGAAGTATGCGGCGAAGACAATCGTCTCATCATCGCCAGGCGCAGGGACGACGTCTTCACCGGGTGCCCGAGCAAAACCCTCCGAAAGGGTCCCCCTTCGGCAAAGACCATCGATATCAGATTGGCGGATGAGCAAAGGGCCGAGGTAGACGGTGTTATCTTCATTGATCGATCTTGGGTCTACGCTGTTGGCACTCGCCGAAGTAGGCCTCCGAGGAGCCATGGGCGCCAGGTTGGGCGAAGAAGGTTAAAGGTCGAAGGCTCGAAAAAGTCGAAAGCAATAGGGACAACAAGCACGAATAAACAGTGAAGAGCTCTCCAAGGCTAAAAAGTGAGAATGGCGTCGGGGGGGCCGCCGCGTCTATATATAGACGCGGCTACCTGGCGCTGACCAACCATGGCGTGCCACGTGATGCCTCGAGAGGCGAACCGCCGCGATCGCAATAAGCGGCCAATTAAGAGGCGACATGTAGCGCGAGATGAGAAGGCCACACGGTGTCTTGGAAGGCGAACCGCCCCGTCATCGCTGCGACCGACACGAGGTGCTTCAGGAGGCAAACCGCCTCGTCAACGCCTCAACTGACGCTGGCATCGCAAGCGCCGAACAGCCAAGAGGATGCGCAAAATGTCGGAGGGTGACAAGTGTCGTGGCCCACGGAAATTACCCTTATCGCACCGCACGGTCTAAGGGCCTCACCGAAGCGCAGCGAAACGGAACCAAAGGTCTTGAGCTATGCTCGGCCGAAGTAGGGACGACCAGCGGCCTGCACGGCGAAATGCGTTATCCACAAGCTCGGTCGAGTCCTAGCTCACCCTTGCACATTTGGAGTTTGTTGGAGACAGGCCACAACCCCTTCAGTCAGTCCCCCATCGGAAGGCTCAAGATCGAAGACACCTAATGGAACCCCTTGGGCGGTCCTAGACTGAAAGCATGAGGCGAAGGGCCCAACTCGAAGGCAAAAGGCGCAGTACACTTAGCAAAGACGAAGGACTTCGGGACGAAGCGCTGAGGTAGCTGGTGAAGGACTCATGAAGGCCGAAGAGGCGACCCCGCAGGCAGAACCTTATGGCGGCTGTCCCGATTATGAAACAAGGTGGCCAAAAAGGCCGAAAGGCCCACCGAGGGCCTGGCCCACGTAGGGGCCTCACGGCCCGCGTGATGGCCCAACAGCCCATCAAGGAGCCTGCAATCAAGAAAAGACAGGAATACCTCTGTAACTGTCCCTATCAAGGGGCTATGATGTAATACCACATGTAAATAAAACCATAAAGCCTGTAATTGTACCCCTGGGCCTATAAATAGATATCTAGGCCACTGTAATGGCAATGTTTTTTGAGATTAATACAAAAGATTTTCTACTACAATTTACTCTCAATTTTCACTATTGTTCTTCGACAACAATAACAAATTATACATATGTCATAATTTTTTTCCCACAAAACCCTTATACTAATACATACTACTTATGTATACTATCTATACTACAATGTAGATTTACTAGTATAGAGTGTATCTAAATAGTTGAATTACTAGTACGATGTACTAGTATAGGTAGTATGTACGATGCACTAAATATGGTAGTATGGTAAGTAAAGGAACGCATTTTCTAACTCAGTTTCCACAGGAGTTCATTGTGAACTCCCGTGGCAACAAGCTGTTCACTTGCAGATGGACATCGCAGGAACAAGCACCAAAAGCTCTGATCTTTATCTGTCATGGTACTACCACTAACAGGTTCCCCTTTTTTCTGATCATCGACTCACACGAGTAGTTACGTAAGCTGACCAATTTTCAACTTGATTCTTCTTTTGCCAGGAATTGCAGCAGAGTGCAGCATATCAATCAGAGGTATCAATACCGACCCCCGATTATTCTTACCTGAGTGAAATACTAACAGCTGTACAAAATTCAGATACCGCCGCTCGGTTGGTGCAAGCCGGATATGCCGTTTACGGGATTGATCATGAAGGCCACGGTAGATCATCTGGCCGGAGATGCTACATACCAAACTTCAGCGACATCGTCACAGACTGCGTGAACTATTTCACGAGTATTTGCGGTATGAACTGAACGACATCGTTCTATCGGACACACAGTTTTGGGGATGGCAAAACTCTGAATTTATGGTTCCTGGTTTCAGAGAAGCCAGAGAACAGGGAGAAGAAGAGGTTCCTGTACGGCGTCTCCATGGGTGGAGGCGTGGCGCTTCTCCTCCACAGGAAGAAGCCAATCTACTGGGACGGCGCCGTCTTGCTTGCTCCTATGTGCAAGGTACATTCATGGCGAGATGACTCGACAACGAGCTCTCTTTCTTCAGATTATTCTAAACGATTCTTGTATGGTTATCTGTGTATCTCATGCTGTCAGATTTCTGATGACATGCGGCCTCACCCGATCGTGGTCAGCGCTCTGAAAATGGTGTGCGCTGTAGCGCCCAGTTGGAGAATCATACCCATCCAAGACATCATCGACAAAGTTTGCAGAGATCCAGAGATGAGAAAGCAGGTAGAGCTAACATGCATAGTAGCATGGCCGGAAGAAAATGCAGAATCTACTGAACTTGTATTTGTTTGGTATTTGCGTGTAGGTTCGTTCAAATCCGTACATATACAGGGGAAAGCTCCCACTGAAGACCTACCATGAACTCCTTATGGTCAGCCTAGACATTGAGAAGAACCTGCATGAGGTGAAACTTATTGCTTTCTCTTCCTAATTGAAAGCATGTACCGTCATTAGAACAACATATTGGTCATGTTTATTTTCTCATATGCCCGGAGACAGTTAACATTTTCAGTTGGCAGGTGGCACTGTCGTTCTTGGTTCTGCACGGCGGAGACGACATCGTGACCGATCCTTCAGTGAGCAAGCTGCTGTTCGAGGAAGCATCAAGCAGGGACAAAACCTTCAAGCTCTATCCTGGGATGTGGCATGCTCTGACGGCTGAGCTTCCTGACGACGTCGAGCGTGTCTATTCTGACATCATCTCCTGGCTGGACGAAAGGGCGAATTGTCCAGGTAGTGTTTGAGAAACAAGCAGCACGCCGAGTGCCTGGAAGATGTCGATTATGTGCCGTTGCAGATAGGTTGAGGCACCGTTGGAAGTTACGGGGAGGTAAAAAAACCTCTCGATTTTCGTTAGCATGCTTTTTAAACTGTTAAACAATATATTTTTTAAAAAATTTTCTATCTAAAAGTTACTTTAAAAAATTAAATAAATCTATTTTTTAAGTTTATAATAATTAAAACTTAATTAATCATGCGTTAATAATTTATCTCGTTTTACGTGCGCTAAAAATTTCGCCCAAACCCACGTCTCTGAACGCACCCTGAGTGAAGAGTTTATAATCCCATGTGCATGGCTGCTGTTACTTGTATGTTAAATGTCCTACTGAAAACAAGATACTGAAATTTGTTGTGCTGAATAATAACAAAACTTGTTCTGAACAGGAGCTGTGAACTGCAGAATGCAGAGAAGCTGAGGACAAATCACATTTACCGAAAGATTGTTATAGTGGGAACCGGTGAGACCTTAGATTGGATGATGATTGGCGTTGGTGTTGCTAATTAAATCATTAAACCGAAGGTTTGACGTGCATTCGCTAACGGCCAAGTTGTTGTTTGTCTTGAAGGCTGGAAAGATGAAGAAAAGGAGTTGCAGTTTGCTTGATTGCTTCGGTTTGACGGAAAGACGATGATTTCGCGCGAGACCTGCGGATTCGCGAGTCCGAATCTCAAAGGCAAACGTACGTGCGCGTAGCATGGAGGCGGAATTGAATAGTGCACCTGTCCGTGCCGTGCGTGGGCCAGATCTGGGATCTGGAGAGATTCTGAACCCTTCCGAGTCAATCGTCCAACGAATCGTTCCTACGCCAGCGGCAGTACATTTGCGTTTTGCACCCTGCAGTATCACATTTTCAGAAGAAGTAATTGTGAAAGCAGCGCACACTTTTGTAAAAGAAAAGCAAAATGTTACACGCTCAACGCACGCAACACTCACCATAAATATCCATGAAACCACTGTTATTTAGGTTGGCACGATAATACATCACATTTAACAACATTAAACGCTTGAATATGATTAGAACTCTACTCGATTATAACACGATAAAATGTTGCCGTTATATATTTATCAAAATTTATAAAATAAGAATACTATGAATAGCCACAAATATATATTTACTAGAACTTATTATAAAGTAGAAGAGTTTGATTCGAACAACGATATGACACGAAACATATCTTCCTAATGTCAAAAAAGATATTATTATGGATATTTCCATGTTAGCACGGTCTTGTAAATACAATTTTAATTGTTAAATCTCACAGCAGTGCATCTGAACAATTCATAAAATTATGATAGAATTAGGACCACCTACAGTGCTAGCCTATTTTCTTGATGAATAGATCAGATCGACAGCTACGGTACTAATGATATAATACTCTAAAGTGATTGTTATAATACAATACTCTAGAGTAATTAACCTTTGAATTTGGATCTAACGGTCGGTAGCAGGTTACATAAAGTGCAGTTACGCTATCGACTGCACATGTTCCAAATCCATTATGATATTATCAAAGTATATCGTATACTTGAAACAAATATAACCATGCGATTTTCCATGCATCAAATCTAGATACTAACAGTAGAATTGGTAAAAAGTAGTATAAAAAAATTTCCTAACAAATGGGTCTTCTTCATGCCTGAAATGCGGGTTCTTTCTAACAAAAGGCGAACTGTTGGAGGGTCAATTCGCAACAATCGGGGAGCAAATGAAAACCCCGAACTCTCCTCGCACACTTCGGCTTGTTTCTCCTGCCCACCACCTCCCCCATCTCACCGGTCACCGCACCACCAACCGCCTCCGCCTCCGCCACGCCGCTCTCCCGCCATGAAGCAGCTCCACAAGTCGTCCCCGACCCACGCGCCGGCGGCGGCGCACGCCCCGGCCTCCAAGGCCTCCAAGCCCGCGCGGCCGGGGCCCCGGTCCTGGGTCGGCTACCTCCTCCGCGAGCAGCGGCTCCTCTTCGTCCTCCTCGGCGCGCTGATCGCGTCGTCGTTCTTCCTCCTCCGCCCCTACCTCTTCTCCCTGTCCCTGTCCTCTCACATCCCCGAGCGCCGCCCGCTCTTCTCCTTCGCCTCGCGCTCCTCCGCGTCGGGCGTCCCCGCGGGGTTCCGCCCTCCGCCGCGCCGCGTCGTCGTCACCGGCGGGGCGGGCTTCGTGGGCAGCCACCTCGTCGACAGGCTGCTGGAGCAGGGGGACAGCGTGATCGTGGTGGACAACTTCTTCACCGGGAGGAAGGAGAACGTCGCGCACCACCTCCGGAACCCCAGGTTCGAGCTGCTCCGCCACGATGTCGTCGAGCCCATCCTGCTCGAGGTCGACCGGATCTATCACCTCGCGTGCCCCGCATCTCCCGTACACTACAAGTACAACCCCATCAAGACGATCATATCCTTCTCGTCCCGGATCTGCATATACTTTTGGTTTGCTTACAAATCGGCTTGATTTGATCTTCTCCTTTCCTTTTTTTTTCTTGGGTTGGTGGGTGGGAGATATCATTGAAGCAAAATGAACACAGAAGTGGTCCAGATCAAGCTCATGTGCTGATAGTTTGGTGGTTGTTTGGATTTTAGAGAACCCTGGATACTAAATTTACCTCCTTTTTTCAAAATTAGGAGGTTGCTCTGTTAGGGAGATCTTGGGAAGACATAATAGATTTGTTAGTTGCAGTGTTAGATGTGGGGTAACCGGTTCTATTGTAGTGTCATTTATCTACAGGATGCTTCTAACAGAGAGTAGTAGTAGCGACATACTTTCATGAACAATCCTGGCAGGATTCGATTAGATTGCTCATTGAAATGGCATATAGCACAGAACTAAAATAAGAATTAGGAAGAGAGATAATGCAATGTAAGTCAATGATCATCTATAACTATAATACAGCTCTGGTTTGCATTAAGATCACCTGAATTTTTGTAAGGCACACTTCTTTTTTTCCTAAAACCTTTTCATGTGCTCTGGTATAACTGAATGTAGTTAAATATCAAGCCCTTATGTTTTTTACCTGGAGATTTGACCGACTTGAATTCTTCATGCTTTCTTGCAATTTATGTTATTTTGCACTATTTGCAACAGAATTCATTTATTGTCAAATCTGGTTTCTTAACAACTATTACAAGACAAATGTCATGGGAACCTTGAATATGTTGGGTTTGGCAAAGCGAATTGGTGCAAGGTTCTTGTTAACTAGCACAAGTGAAGTTTATGGAGATCCACTCGAACATCCCAGAAGGAGACTTACTGGGGGCATGTTAACCCTATAGGTACTGCATTCTGGCCTTTTGATTCTGTTCAGTCCTTTGCATTTGGACCTCCAAAGAACTGCTCCCTGACTTCTCTCACTTTTCAGGTGTTAGGAGTTGTTATGACGAGGGGAAAAGAACAGCAGAGACTTTAACCATGGACTATCACCGAGGTGGTGTTGAGGTAATAATCTAATATGTCCACTTATTTTCCATGCTGGGTTTATGACATATTGCGATGATGATTGTTATGCAGACTTTTGGGTCATTGATATTTGCATTTACATGCATTTAACTGGCAACAAATCTAATCCAGCACAATCTAAGATTTAGGTATTATAACAGATCTACTTCATTTTGGCCATCAAGTCCTGAAAGATCTGGTTTTTTTTCCCGTTCTGGACAGTTTATTGCAGGTGTGGGGGGAGGCATAGTCTTTATTAGCTTTCATTTTGTAGTTAGTTCATTAAATTTTATTCAAACTATATTATTCACAAAACAAAAAAAATGGTTAAAGTACAATTTACATTAACATGTTGAATATATAATCTTGTTCACTGACTCCTTGAAATAAAGTAAAACTGCTGCAGTACTATCTTTCTTATTTTAGCATTATGTGACTATGCATCTTAGTTTTCATTGCTATTCTACAATCTTTTGCTAACTTACTTATATACAGGTGCGCATCGCTCGCATTTTCAATACATATGGCCCTCGCATGTGTCTAGATGATGGGCGTGTGGTTAGCAATTTTGTTGCCCAGGTTTGTTTAGCATATATCACTATTTTTATTAACTTTTGCTTACAAATTTACACTGCCAATATGAAAGTCTGAGGTTATGCGTGGTTATCTTTGCAGGCATTGCGTAGGCAGCCAATGACAGTTTATGGTGATGGAAAACAAACCAGAAGTTTTCAATATGTTTCTGATCTGGTACGCAATAAACAGTATCTGTATTGTGCCTTGTGTTTGCGCATACTCATTAGTTGCAATGTCGTCTCTCTTTTCACCTATTGTATGTTCTTCGGGCAGCACTCTTTTGCAGATCCTAAATGAAATGACGTGTTTTATCCATAAAGCTCTGTTATAGTTCCTTTTTAACTAAAATGCATTCAGTCGGGACTTTGTTGGAAAAACTTGAAAAAGCTAGCACGTGTTCTTGAGACTCATGAAATTACCAGCTCATAGGATTTGTACCCTTTTTCCCTTCATGTGACAAAATCTGTTATGCTTTTAATCATATGTTCAGCTTCTTATCTCCAGCAGATGAAAGGTGAACGATGACTCTGCAGGCTATTATGTTCCTCTTACAGAGTCTTAACTTTTCATAATCTTTTGTGGTGTTTTTTAGGTTGCTGGATTGATGGCTCTGATGGAGAGTGATCACATTGGGCCTTTCAACCTGGGAAACCCAGGAGAATTCACCATGTTGGAACTTGCACAGGTTTGTACACAATTTGTTTTACAGTTCTTTTTTCTTGGCTTGGCGTATAAACAACCATTTTGCCTTCTCCAGGTTGTGAAGGAAACAATTGATCCAATGGCAACAATTGAATTCAAACCCAACACAGCTGATGATCCTCATATGAGAAAGCCAGATATTACCAAGGCCAAGCAACTGCTACGTTGGGAGCCAAAGGTCTCTCTCAGGGAAGGTCTTCCCTTAATGGTGAAGGACTTCCGTCAAAGAATTTTGGATGAGTAATCAAAGCATTATGTGTTTACTCAACTTGATTCTATATGATGCTGCAAATATAGTCGTAGTACTTCACCTACTGGATCACGCAGTACAACGTTCTGTACTGTATAGACGATAAATGTTGTAGAATTACTTAATTTTTTTGTATCTTGGTGAGACAGGACAGAATTAATCAATTATTTGTCCACATTGTGAATCTTAGCAAGTCTTGTGAGAGGGATAGGTTTGTATATCGGGAGCTGCTATTGGGTTCAAATTTTCATATAGCTCCTAATTGTAATACGAATATTTGATTTCAAGTGAAATGTATTAAGACAAGTTCACTTTTTTCGTTCTTCAGTTCGATCATGTTCCTTAATTCATATGTTCAAGTTCAACTACCATGTATTGACCTACTTCTAGAAATGGTTGACAATCTTAAATTCTTAACATAGTGCTCTTGTGACTCTGGGCATCTCTCATCGTAATTTGACAAGCTAATTTACATAATGGTATGAATCTCTGCAAACTCTAGCATTCTTCTACTTGAGATGCACTCTGAAACTGAGAGCCCCGCGCGAGCTGATTTTTCTGCCAGTTTCATGCGCATCAGCTGCTCTGACAACAGCGAATCCGGTGGCGCCATCGTACCGTCCTGTCCCTCCGACCACCGCGATTGGAGACTCTTCATGGCCATTGTGATGGACACCAAAGAACCTGATGCTATCCTCCTCGCCATCGCCGGCAAACGAGGCCGTCACTGCCACCATGCGGCCGCCGTTATCCTCCAAGCCGGTGACAACGACTCCCTGCAGCTTCCCAGTCAGAGGCAGCCCGAACTCTTTCTTGCCGCAGAACTGCTCGTCGACGACGGCCGCCGCGCCGGGCTGGAGCGCTCCCGGCTGCGTCAAGACGCGCAGCCAGCCACCGGAGTGGTGACCGATTGGGCCGTGGCCGGTGAAGACGGGTTGCAAGGAAGGAACGCCGGCTTCTGCCAGCGTAGCTCCGGTGGTGTAGAGCGTTATGGTCTGGTCGGAGCCATGGGAGGGGAGCGGCGGTTTGTGACTCGCCGGCCGGCGGCCGGCGGCCGTGTTTACCATGGTCAGTAGGAGCGCGAGAGCAATGGCGAGGATGCGAGCACGAGTTTGTGCTTGCATCTTGGCTCCGTTTCGACGCGTGAGATCCTCTTGTGTTTGATGAACACACAGGGTCTGGAGGTGTGTTTGTTTAAGCTATGCACAATTAATAAGGTTTTGGTAATCAAAGAGGCAAAATGATTTGAGGTAGGAGGAGCAAATGGAGTTGGTCTTATGCTAAGCTGCTCCACTTTGGATCTGCAGCTACTCCCACTTAACACAATAACACGATTTTGACAAAAAGCTGGATTTTGATCCCAGTTGCTTTTAGTTACAGTCCTGTTTAGCTAGGTAGTTTCTAGGGAATGGTTTCTACCTTAGCTTGTTCTAGTCGTTATGCTGCTCTACTCAGTGTTATGTCTCTTGAGAATTTATGGAGTTTTTTCACCTTAGCTGGCCCTGGCCGGGGTGTGGCTTGTTATTTCGCTTAAACTCTCCTGTGGATAACCGGTATCCCCAGCAAACCTTGTTTCTTTCAATGAAAAAACAATAACACGATCAGCCTGTAGTAGAACATACTCGATAGGCCGTAGTCCGTAGTCCCGGTGACAAAATTCACAGTCACGGTGACAAAATTCGAAAGACTTACGAATTGAGTGATAATTTTTGAAAGGCCTGTGAAAATTGGATAGCAAATACTTGTGAAATTTCTCGGTAGGAGAAGCCAATTACGATCATTCATAGAAGATGATCAACGCCTCTCTATACAGCTTACGTAAGACGGAAGTACGTCTTTAAGCCTGGTTTGCGCATAAGCAGGGGACGATTACTCTGGAGTCCACGAGCGCTTACTTCTATTCCGGCCCCACTGTGCAGCGACCAGTCATCGCCTCGTCAAGCGGCGCTCTCGCTCTCCGCTACCAAGTCTGTTGCGGCGGGAGAGAGATAGGAAGAGGGAAATGACGCGGCGGCGCAGGCGCGGCGGTGACGATGAGGATCGACGAGGTGCAGTCGACGTCGAAGAAGCAGCGCATCGCCACCTACACCCACATCAAGGGCCTCGGCCTCGACGTGCATGCCCAACAACAGCGCTTCTCCGCTTCCCCTGCAACGGGGGTTTTTCTCCTAGGGTTTTAGCCTCGAAGTGTTCCGCTAGATCTTTAGAGTTCTTCTCATGGCTTCGGTTTGGTTTTCTCGAGCAGACCAATGGGGCGGCGATGGGCTGGCGTCGGGGTTCGTCGGGCAGGGGGGTGCGCGGGAGGGTGCTGGCCTGGTGGTCGACATGATCCGCCAGAAGGATATGGCCGGCCGCGCGCTGCTTCTGGCCGGCCCTCACCCCACCGGCAAGACGGTCCTCGCTCTCGGCATCTCCCAGGAGCTCGGTAGTAAGGTTGGTGCTTCCACTCCCCTAATCTCCTCGGAAAAAGTAGCAATATTGTTGGGTATTTGGATTGATGAAGATAGATGTTTGCTTCGGTAATGCACAGTGCTACACTCTCTTCCTCTCTCTCTCTCTATTGGGTGCGTAGTATCTCGTACCCGTTGCGGACTGCCCTAGATTTGGACTCGACGCTATAAATTAGAATTTTAGAATTTAGATTTTAGGCTCCATATTCCATAGTGAGCAAACACTGTTATTCACTGTAAACTTGCCCTTTTGGGAATTTCGCTCTTTGGCTAGTGAAGAGGTCGAGGACGACCCTCCTGGGGTGAAATGTTGGCTGCTCAAGGTTGCGAACCCATCCACTGGGTTCTCTTACAAATTACGATGTGTGAAAGGGGGATAAGTTTGTCCCTCTCGCACCACGAACTTAGTTTAAGAGGTCTTATTCTACTGCCTGCTTCAAAATTGATGAATTACTTTTAAGTTCAATAAGGGTACTGATGGGCAATTCTTGATAATACTAGACCAGTTTTCAAGAGCATGATCTTGTTGGTTCTTCAATTATTTAATGTAAATATGTAATTCTGCATTTACAAGGGATCACCCAGCTCCAGAACGGCGTTCATATTGAGCTTCAGCTATTTGAGCACCCATGCCTTGTCATTTTTTAGTTGAACTGTTGGTAGGAATGTAGGATGGTTGATATAGATTTCAATTTCACCTAAATAAATTGCTATCTAAAGAATTGTTTTACTTAGCATGTTACTGTCCATGTTCTGCCATTCAGCATCTTTTTAGGTTTGGATTCTGTTGCTTACTGATGTGATATATTTGATACCTTTTCCCCTGTTGGCGAAAAGGTCCCTATTCCACGAAAAATACTTGTGGTAAGATGTTGGGGCAAAATTTTGGTGGACCACTGGCATTTGATGTTAACTTATTGGATACTTTTGTTTTCCTTTATGCATCACAATTTATATGGGATTATTTTTTGTATTAGCTATAAGTTTTTTTCGTTCAATGCACTAGATCTTCTTTAGTATCATTCATGTTCTTGGCGTCTAATGGTTTATGCATTGTCTTCTAATTTCATAACACAGGTCCTCTTCTGTCCTATGGTAGGATCTGAAGTGTATTCCTCAGAGGTCAAGAAAACTGATATGCTTATGGAGAACTTCCGTAGAGCTATATAAAAGAAAATAAAGATGTTTATGAAGGGGAGGTAAGAGCACCATATATTCTAAGTTTTAAGTTTGTGCAAATATATTGTTCTTGAACTGGAGTGTTATTTGATATGAACACCATTACATGTTTTCTCACTCGTTTATACTTTATACTGTCTGTTTCTAAAACAATATATAATTGTGCTTCATTGCCTTTTAGGTTACTGAACTTTCCCCAGAAGAGGCTGAGAGTACAACAGGTGGATATTATAAAAGCATTAGCCATGAAATCATAGGTCTGAAGACTGTAAAAGGCACTAAGCAACTGAAGTTAGATCCTACAATTTATGATGCTTTGATAAAGGAAATGGTTGCTTCCTGCCCCTTGCCCTCCTATCTCGTCTTTTTAAAATACATTTTTTTCATGTTTTGAAATTTGAATAACAGTTGGGAGAATTGTTTGTTTCTTGTTCAAAAGAATGACTTATTGTGAATTAATCTATAGTACAAACTTTTGGAGAATGTTAATTGTAGAAATTTGCTTGATTTGACTTTAAGATAATCTTGTGTCACAACTCGTAATTAACATCGTGGAGCTGAATGGATACCTTGATACTGAGTGCTACTTCTGTTACTTCCATTCTCTGCACTAGATGTTTCATATTAACCATCAGCTATACGTGGGATGCAAGTGGCAGTGGGTGATGTTATATACATTGAAGCTAATAGTGGAGCGGTGAAAAGAGTTGGTAGATGCGATGCTTTTGCTACAGAATGCGATCTTGAAGCTGAGGAGTATGTTCCGATTCCAAAAGAAGAGGTCCATAAGAAAAAGGAAATAGTGCAGGTAAATTGATGAATTTTTCCATTAAAGATTTTTGTGTATATATTTTGCATAGTCAACTCTTTGCATTGTGCTATACATGTTAATGTTGTTGACAATTGAAGAAATAAATGTATTATGTTTAACAAATTTGAAGTATGGCATCAGAGTTATGGGGCATTTTGTTACCATCATACCTTGTCTAAATAGATAGGGATTAGGACCTACTCTTTCTGACCTGTTGGAGAAATTGAACTAACATCCCCGCCAACCAAAAGTATTTGGTATTAATCTCCTTTCTGTCTACATTTGTAATTATACCTCCCTTGATTAGTTCACAAACCAAGCATAAGATTTTTTTTATCAAATTCATGATCATCAGTCTGAGCGGTATTATATCCCTTGGAGTTCATTATGTTAGATTAATTATTGTACTCTGACAAAGGTCCAGCTGGAAGATTTCTCTTTTTATCTATTATCCCTCAAAATATTATTCTTTTATAGTGGCTTGGCATAAGAAAATGGATTCCCATATGCAGTGGTAGACTGTTAGTTAATGAAGAGAGCTAAGACTTCTCACATCATTTTTGTAAAGGATGTTACGCTTCATGACCTTGATGCCACAAATGCTCAACCACAAGGAGGCCAAGATATTTCGTCCCTTATGGGACAGATGAAGCCGTGAAAGACTGAAATCACTGAGAAGCTATGACAATAAATCAATAATGTCTTTTTCAAGCCAATAAATCAATAAGGTTTTCAAATTTCATTGAGCAGCACTTACATTTTTGAACCTTGATAAAATTTAATGAACATGTTAGGATAGACATATGATCTTTAATCTTTATATTGTATGTTGGTAGGTGGTTAACAGATATATTGATGAAGGAATTGCAGAGCTTGTACCTGGTGTGCTGTTCATTGATGAGTTATCTTCTTATTTTATTCTTACGATTGAAAATTTATTCTCAGTGGGCTAATTTTGGAGTCAGAAAGTGCAAATATGACTACAGGCTGTTGTCAAGCCTACAGTGGCTTGTCCTTGTGGAGCAGTGCCATGCTGTATAACTTATTTACTACTCCCTCTGTCCAATAATATAAGGACATCTAGAGTTTGAAATTTGTCCAAGAATATAAGAGCAAGTACAATAAGCCCTTAAGCGTTTGCCCTAAGATGCCATGTACGATCAGATGATGAGGTGGAGAGACGGGAGGAGAGAGTGAAGGAGCCACCCCTCATGCAAGAGGCAACCTCTACACAAACTCCTAGAGAAAGGAGAGAAAGAGGAAGAATAGATTGGGCAAACAAATAAAATGGAAATATTTTAGATTCTTGAGGTTAGTGTACTAGAGCTAGTGTAGAGCGGTAGAGGTGGTGCATTGTGTATGCTACCTCCTACTTGAGGAGTAGCTTACATGGACAAAATTAGAGGTGGCAATTACCTCTCTTATTAAACTTGTTCTAAGGACATCCTCACCTACTTCATCATCTCAACCATCCCTCATTTAATTTTCCCACCTATTTCACCATCTCAACCATTCCTCACCTCAACTTTAATCTCTTCAAAAAAAAACTCCACATGTTCTTATATTCTTGGACGGAGGGAGTATTGTTCTACTACATGGTGGAATTTTGTCTTAACTTGGTTTGAATTAATTATTTCTGAGGAATATTGAATGCTTCTCTAATCTTAATCGTGCTCTGGAGAGCTCATTATCACCAATTTTGATACTTGCGATGGACAGAGGAATATGTAATGTAAGGTAAGCAGTTTGATTTACCAGTCGAAGCATTCTGTGCCACATTGCAATACCAGAGTAATACTGCATGTATCAGTTTGTCTATTGATACACTCCTTGAAGTTTACAAGTCTTGTTATGCTTGTGTCCAGAGGAACTGATATGACAAGTCCGCATGGTATACCAGTTGATCTTCTTGATAGATTGGTTATTATTTGATCAGAAACATACGGTCCCACTGAGATGATCCAGGTTTGATTTTGGGTCTTATCAGTTAGGCTTTTCTGTCTAGAAATGTGTGTGATTTTCGCTCATTGACCTTTTCAGATTCTTGCTATTACAGCACAGGTGGAAGAGATTGGCATTGATGAAGAAAGTCTCACATTTTTAGGAGAGATTGGACAGCAGACATCTTTGAGTATAATTCTTGGTTGTTATTATTCCTCCTGGATATGCTCACAAACTTGCGAAAGAGAGTTCATCTGGAATGTTGAGTAAAGGGAATATGTCGAGTGGACTGTTCTTATCTTCCCACCTTCGGTGGTCTACCATAAGCATTTTAAATTGAGGCTAGTGATGATAAACAATCATAATACATCTTGAATCTCTTGCAGGCATGCTATTAAGCTGCTATCACCCGCTAGTGTAGTTGTGGGAGAGAAAAGATATACAAGGTATGTATTGAAATTCCAGCAGAATAGTGTAACGTCCTGCCTTTTTCCCCTAGGGCTGCTACCTTCACTTCGTAGCCTGATATTATTCTACAAGCTTATTCGTGCTGAACTCATGACCTTTTACCAGCTCGATCTTGAGGAAGTCAGTGGCCTGTACTTGGACGCTAAATCACCGGACCGTCTCCTTCAGGAGCAGCAGGAAAGATGCATCACCTAAGTTCTCTTGCTGTACGACGGTATATCCAAGAAAACTCAAGCATTTGTCCCTAGTCATTCCACTGGACCTCTGGTAACCTGGTACTCGAGTGCGAATACTTCTTCAGGGGTACTGGGTTGATTTTTGCAGAAATATAGAAACCGAACTCTGTACTCCCGCCAACCTCCAGAGGAAAACTTGATTTCGGCATATTGCTTGTTCACATTACTCTTTGCTGAGTAGACTGCATATGAATTATCGTGTATCTTAGTTGCCCGCGCTAATTAGTGCCTAGATTCTGTTTGCCATCATCGAGTGATTTTTGTAATTAAGCAGCAGCTTACCATCTTATTCTTTGAAATGTGGTTGTATTATCCTCCATATTTGATTGGGTTTACCCATCATTTTCCTGCGGCGACGCGAAGGCATCTTTGCATCTTGCATCTTGCATCTTGCATCTGTCTCATACTGCGACTACGTTTGAGGTTTTGCAGGATGCGTTCAATGCAGAGAGGCACAATCGGTGCGTCCGTTCTCAGCGTCGCCTGTATGTTGCCCCCTGCCTTTTCGTTCGTCTAATAAATGACATTTTCATGTCGTTCTTGATCATTCCTTCATTCATTAATCATAGCGAAATGCCCCTGGAACTTGTCAAGAGGGCGCTTGCAAATATTTTGCAAGTGATCTTCATGTACCTTATGACTCTACCGGAGTATGGCAGTATGCGGCCGTCCGTCGTTCGCCTCACGTATTGCCGTGATTCAGTCAGATCACCCCGAAAACAACGTTCGAATGGCCGGTGAGGGAAATGCACGCACCGCCATGACACCAATCACCCTGCACAACGGCGACACCCTGCCCGATCGGCATCCACCACAGGCGCTCGCACACGTTACGCTCCTGTTGCACATACAAATGATGGCCCTGCCAAAATTAACTTTGTGGCCATCAGGTCAAGTTGGTTGCTGCGATTGCTGCCGATCAGACGCCAAGAGTCAGGAAGAAAAACGTACCTAACGACGTACCCAGGTACATTGCCACCTTGCACACACACTATGCACTTCGTAAAACCGAGTCTTAGCTGGGTCTGGTTGAAACCAATCGCGTGAAAACTTGTGATCATATGTTCGGTTTTCGCGAGCTGGTGATGCTCGCCTTATCTTTCGTGTGGACCGGCTGCAAATATTCTCACACAGTACGGTGAACAAGTCCCTCTTTTGCTCTTTAGTCGCCGTCGATATATTTTTTTTCGCCGTGGCGACACATTTTAACGGCTTTGATTTCGAGCGATAGATCGGGCACAAGCATTGCTTTAGCCATCTTGCAGCTTCTATTTGTCACGATTCGCCATGATTGCATCGTGGCGCAGGTGATCGAGGAAGAGAGGTTATGCTCTTTGTTTCTGTTATTGACTTTTGTTTTTGGATCAATGGGGAATCGACTCTCTGAAGTGCTTAGACGCTAGCTTATGTGCTGCTGCAAGTGTGAAAAGGAAATCTGACAAAACGTACCAATTGATCCACTGCCTGATACACTGTATCGGTATGGACGCATTGGTCGATCATTCTACGAATGCAATTGGCGGCCAATGATGCGACCCACGTGCTCAACTATCTCACTATGTCCTGTTCCGGAACGATAGCCTGTGGCTATCAGCACGTAAAATAGAAACTCAATTTAGCGTTGTATTAATTACAATATTTACTATTAAAAATTTGAAAAAATGATAATTATGTTTAACTACTTCCATGTAGAAAAGTTTTACAAACACACCGTTGACTCGTTTGGAAAGCGTGCGCGTAAAACAGCCAAAAAAGCCACACGCCCACGTCGTTGCCGAACAGGGCCAACTGGAATGAAGGCTAAGCATCGTGGCTGCAGCCGGCTCTGACTAGGACGAAAAGTGTGACGGCCTAGGCCCAGTTCAGATAGGGGCTCAGAAACTAAAGCCTATATATATTAAATACCTATATATATAAATTATATATATAATATAATATAATTATATATTATAAATATATATTAATATCTTATGTCTCTGCCAATCATCTCTCTCT